>VWPU01006685.1:0-68813 GCA_013398955.1 Callaeas wilsoni
CAAGGACACAAAGAATTCCTGCCCGACCCCATCATCCTGCCCTTGTCCTCCTGAAGCCCGTGGGAGCTTCCCCAGAAGGGTCAGAGAGGCCAAAACCCCAGAGCCAGCCCCAGATGCTTCCCTCAGCTCAGGCTGGAGGCTCTGGAGGGATGGGAAGCGCAGGAATTCTGCACCAAGCAGCTCCAGCTGCAGAGGCCAAGGTTGTAGGGCCGTAATTCCAAAGGGAATTGGGAATGTGCAGCATCTTCCTGGCTCCTGTAAAACCGGGACGTGCTGAGGGCAGCGGGAGCTTGGAAAAAACGTGGCCAAGTGAGGTAAAGTCAGAGCATTTTGACCCTTTTCTGAGGGAGAATAAAGACAACACCGAAGGGTCTCCTCCCTGCTCACCCCTTCCTGTCGCTCTGCACGACCCCGGCTCAAATCAGGGGGTTAAAAACCGGAGAGAAATGTGGAATTACAGCTCCCAATTCCCACCCTCTGCTTGTTAACAGCAGGCAAACACAGCTCGCAGGTTTCATCACCTTACAGAGGTCAGGAGATGGAATTTATTCAGAAATTCCATTTTCTGACCCGAGAAAAAACCCCCGGTTCCTGCATTTCTTTGCGTAGGGAGTAAAATCCATGAAATATTTAGCAGGGCAGAAATTCCGTTAAAAAAAAAAAAAAAGGGAGTGATTCAAAAATATCAAAACATGTTACTTCAATAAGATCGAAACATTCCTCCTGATGAATGTTTAAAGTAAAATCACTTCCACATTAGAATAATAAAAGTCAAAACTAAACAAGAACATCCAAATCAAGTGTTTTGACATTATTGAAAGGAAACAAGTTGACATGAATCTTTCACAGCTTCTCCATCAAATATTATTCATATGCAGGGAAATTTTGACAAAACGGCATTTTCCGAGGGAAAACGTGGCAGCAGGAATTTTGCAGAGCTCTTTCTGCTGTTTGGCTGCAGGTGCTGGGTGGGAAATCGGGTCCCTGTGCTCGGTGAGGAGTGAGAGCAAAGCCCTGCGGGCTCCCCAAATCCAGGCTGCTCCTCTCCTGTGCTTCCATGGGAATTTCTGCTCCTGCCCGGCTCCGTTCTGGGGGAAAAATGAGGATTTTTGGAGCTGCCAGCAAGCGAAACTCTGGTTTCTGGAAGGGATGGCCACAGGGTGAAGGATTTGTGAGACTGAGGAAATCCCACAAATGTCACTCCCAGCGAGGAAAGACTCGGGAAAATATTTTACTTCACACCCAGGATTTTGTGCTTAAATTAACCTGGCTTAATTAATTAAAGCTAATGGTGTCAGGGAGGAATTTGGAGGAACCAGGACCAGGGAGTTTCTGTTCCCTTTTAGTTTTTGCCTCCAAGAATGCATAAAAACGGGATCATCTCATTCCAACCCAAAGGATCCTCTAGTTCTGACCACATGGAAGGTGTGGAACAGGATGGGCTTTAAGGCCCCTTCCAAGCCAAACCAGCCTGGGATTCCCTGAACGAGGAAAAATGGATCTAAAGAGGAAACACAACAAGGAGGGTGCGGGATCTTCTTGGTTGGTTTGGACGGTCGGGACGGCTGCAGATGAGAGATCTCTGAGGTCGGGTCTCAGAGTGTGGAGTTTATTTATGAAGGGTGTGGGTGTAGGGGCCCTGCTTGGAGCTGCCAGCTGCAGCTCGGAGCAGGCCAGAAAGGTAAGAGAGCAAGAGAAGCAAAGGTAAGGGCAAGAGAGAGTGAGGGCAAGGAGAAGCAGTGGAATTAGTAAAAGGAGAGGGAAAAGAGGAAAAAGAGAGCAAGGTTCTCGTTTACAATACAAGAAATCTTCTTCTGTGTTGAATAGTCTAATCTCCACTAACCTATCTAGTACAAGATACAAATCCTATAGCATTTCCATACAGCCTATAAGAATTGTTATATTACCATACTGCGTTACATTTTAAACTCTAGAAACTCCTCTTTGGGCCCCTGCTGCCAAGCTAGCAGGGTCTGCTCTGACCCTTGGAGCTGTCTGCAGGCAGAGGGGATTGTTCAACAGAGAGGGGATTACCTTCAGCCGGCCATCCCATTGTTTTCCAGTTGTTCAGTAACTAAGGCTTGGTATCTCAAAGCTTGCTCTCATTTCAGTCTCACTTCTAGTTTCCCTATTCTCAGCATCTTTTGCCAGGCAATCATATTTATAAGGCTTTCCTGTTTCATCTTCCCCAACAGGAGGGGATGAACAAAAAGGAAAAAGCCCCTCCTGTCTCTCCGTCCCACGCAAAACCACCAGTGCAGAGCAACTGCAGCAGCTGGGCCTGGCTCTGGGATCAGCACCACGCCAAAGCCCGGCCTGAGCTTTGGGCCAGGCTTAAACGCGAGCCCAGCAGAGCTCAGCTCAGCAAAGCCCCTGTGTGGCTCAGCAGCCCTTCAGGGCTCCGGCTTTGTGAGAAACTCAACATTTTATGGGAAAGCGGAGCGGGAGGGATGGGAACCCTCGGCTCCTGACAGACCCCACCGCCCACCATGCGGGGAGTTGTGATGCAGAACCTGAAACAACAAACCCAGGGCTGGATTTCCACCCGAATAAACGGCGAAGGAGCTGCAGGAAGCAGCAGCTTGTCCCAGCAAAGCCCAGTTTGATTAAAAGCACAAAGGGCAGGGGAGGAAATCTCCAGCTCCAGCTCTGCAGAGCTCCTAAGCCTCTTCAGCACCGTGGGGCTGAATTCCAGCTCTCCACAGCCAAACCCTTGCTCAGCACTCCCCTGACAATAAACAGCCTTTAATCATCCCCTGCCTGCAGCAGGGGGGCTCAGGGCACAGACCTGAGTCAGCTCCAACCCAATTCCAGCAGAAATCCAAATTAAATTAGTGTGGGAGTGTCCATAAATCTGGTTTTAATTTGGAATTCTCACTTTCTATTAAAACAGTACCACACTAAATTAAAATCTGGCTTTGTTCTGGTTTGGTTTATTTTTTTTCTTTTTTCATGTTTTAATGTTCCTGTTCTTACCACAGGAATTTATAAAATTCATTTACTTTTATGCTATTCCTTGGAATAAACTCAAGTTCATCAGTAGAAGAAAAAAGGGGTTTATTTGGGACACTTCAGTCCACTGATGGAGAAGATCCATCAGAAGGAGCAGATTATGGGAGTCTGGATCTTCTTTAATCAATCCTAAATTTCTCAGGAACTTCTGAAAAACGTGACCTGAAGGAATCCTTTATTGCAGCTGTTACAATGGGCTGGGAATTCTATGAGAATATCCTGAGGGATGCAGAAGGCATCAGCTCCAGGGAAAGGTGTTTTCCCAACAGATCACCCAAGATTAAAGGAAAAGAGGGAGAAGAGAAGCCCCAGGATCCTGGAAGGCTTTGAGCCCTCTCCCAAAAATCACAGCATCCCTCTGCTCTGTGCAGTGGGGAGGAAGGAAAGGATTCTCCAGGCAAGTGGAGCTTCATCCAAATTCCTTCTGCCAAGCACTGGAAATCCAAAACCATGAAAAAACGTCTGTTCCTGAGGACAAGAGCTGGGATTGGAGATTTGGGAGTGATCTTGGGGAACATCACCAAGCCAGACCCTCGGCCTGACAGAGCTGAGCTGAGAACCAGCTCTGTCACCCTGACCCACACAGGCTGCAAACTCGTCCTATCTTTGTGGGAAAATCCCAAATGCAGCCCCTCTGGACCCTCCACGCCCTTCCTGTTGTGAATATTATTTCTTTACTCACACGTGAAGCAAAAGGACCTGGCTGGGCTCCCCAAATCCCGGCATCAAAAATCCGGTGGCGCATCCCCCTCCTGAGCAGGTCCTTCCAGCAGCTCCTGTGAGCTGTGCTTCCATCAATCTCCCTGCTGGAAGTGCTCCAGCCCCGGGGCAGCCTCTGGAATTGCATTCCCCTCACAATCCTCACCCCCAGCTCCTCATTTTGGGGTGGATGGCTGTTCAAACACAGCCCACCCTCCTGTCAGGCTGGTTTTTAGTCCTGCCTCTCCACAGCTCCATCAGCCCTGGTTTTCCTCTGAGGAACCTCAGCCATAAAACTGATATGGAACTTGTTAGGAAGTCACACGGAACTCCACGATGCATTTGGCATCGGCAATTCCTCTCCCTCAGGTGCCTCTTGCTTTGCAGCCCCAAACAGCTGCAAAAACTCCGGGATTTTTGTGGCCCTGGCTGAGGGAGGGCAATTCCTCTCCCTCAGGTGCCTCTTGCTTTGCAGCCCCAAACAGCTGCAAAAACTCCGGGATTTTTGTGGCCCTGGCTGAGGGAGGGCAATTCCTCTCCCTCAGGTGCCTCTTGCTTTGCAGCCCCAAACAGCTGCAAAAACTCCGGGATTTTTGTGGCCCTGGCTGAGGGAGGGCAATTCCTCTCCCTCAGGTGCCTCTTGCTTTGCAGCCCCAAACAGCTGCAAAAACTCCGGGATTTTTGTGGCCCTGGCTGAGGGAGGGCAATTCCTCTCCCTCAGGTGCCTCTTGCTTTGCAGCCCCAAACAGCTGCAAAAACTCCGGGATTTTTGTGGCCCTGGCTGAGGGAGGGCAATTCCTCTCCCTCAGGTGCCTCTTGCTTTGCAGCCCCAAACATCTGCAAAAATTCCGGGATTTTTCTGGCCCTGGCTGAGGGAGGGCGGCCTGGGCCTCAGCACGGGGTGGATTTGCTTGTCCATGCACGAATCCATCGGGCAGGGTCAGCAAAGTGCTGGAAAAAACTGCCAAGATGCCCGGAAAATGAGAAAAGATTTCATGGAATCACAGGAGCTGTTGCTGCTCCCGTGAGGAGCGGCTGAGGGAGCTGGGAGAGGGGCTCAGCCTGGAGAAAAGGAGGATCAAGAGGGAATTTTTCACTCTCTGCCTGACAAGAGGGGAGAGGGTCGGGATTTCTCCCAGGGAACAGGGACAGGAGGAGAGGGAACGGCCTCAGGCTGGGCCAGGGCACGCTCAGGGTGGACACCAGCAGGAATTTCCTCACGGAAAGGGCGGTCAGGCCTTGGAAGGGGAANAGGGAATTTTTCACTCTCTGCCTGACAGGAGGGGAGAGGGTCGGGATTTCTCCCAGGGAACAGGGACAGGAGGAGAGGGAACGGCCTCAGGCTGGGCCAGGGCACGCTCAGGGTGGACACCAGCAGGAATTTCCTCACGGAAAGGGCGGTCAGGCCTTGGAAGGGGAAATCTGGGATCCCCATCCCTGGAGGTGTCCAAAGAATTCCTGGACGCGGCACTCGGTGCCCTGGGCTGGGGACAAGGTGGGAATTGGGCACAGCTTGGACTCGATGATCCTGGAGGGCTTTTCCAGCCTCAGGAATCCCGGGATTCTGCTGGGCAGGAAGTGGAGGAGCAGATCTGCCACTGGAAGCTCCAATTCCACAGGGCTCCGAGGCCTGGGGGACAACGGGGATCCCCAGAGGGACTGGGAGGGTCACAGGGAGCAGGAGCAGCTTCCTATTGGGATAGTCCTGTAAAATATCCCAGCAGTCCTACAATCCTGTAAAGTATCCCAACATTCCTGAAATCCTGTAAAGTATCGCAGAATTGCTGCAATCCTGTAAAAAGCCCAGTATCTCTGCAATCCTGAAAAATATCCCAGCATCCTTGAAATCCTGTAAAATATCCCGGAATCCCTGCAATCCTGTAAAATATCCCAGAATCCCTGCAATCCTGTAAAGTATCCCAGCATTCCTGAAATCCTGTAAAATATCCCAGCATTGCTGCAATCCTGTAAAAAGCTCAGCATCCCTAAAATCCTGCAAACATCCCAGCAATCCTGAAAAATATCCCAGCATCCTTGAAATCCTGTAAAATATCCCAGAATCTCTGCAATCCTGAAAAATATCCCAGCATTCTTGAAATCCTGTAAAATATCCCGGAATCCCTGCAATCCTGTAAATATCTCAACATTTTGGAAATCCTGCAAACACCCCAGCATCCCTGCAATCCTGAAAAATATCCCAGAATCCCTGAAATCCTGTAAAATATCCCAGAATCCCTACAATCCTGCAAACACCCCAGCATCCCTGCAATTCTGCAAACAGCCCAGCATCCCTACAATCCTGTAAAATATCCCAGCATCCTTGAATCCTGTAAAATATCCCAGAATCCCTGAAGTCCTGTAAAATATCCCTGCAGTCCTGCAAACAGCCCAGCATCCGGACCTAATCCCCCTCTCCGCAGCCTCCCTGGCCACGCTGGCGTTTGCTCCAGCTGGGTTTTCTGGGATCTCAGCTCCCTCGGGCTCCTGGGATTTGCTCCTGGAGCTCCCTCAGCAGCAGCAGCCCCAGGGACAGGCCCTGGCACCCCCCGGAGCAGGGACAGCCACGGGAAACCCTTTAAAAATGAATAATGTGCATTTGGGGCCGGGAAAAACCCGAGTTAAACTTCCAGCAGCTCTCAGGGAGACTTTCCCCTCCCCATTCCCCTATTTTTGCCACCACCTGTGACAACAGCAAACGCAGCAGCTTAGGCCAGACCTGAGCTCTCGTATCTTGCTGAGTTTCTTTGGAAGAATCCCAGTATCAACTTTGATTTCGCTTGGAGCACCCCGGCCTAGTCCCAGTTTAAAGCAGCTGACACCAGTGATCTGCTGGAACCACGGATTCCCCCATCCCATCCCATCCCATCCCATCCCATCGGCGCAGTCTGTTGCTGTCAGCTCAGATTCCAACTTTTTTCCAGTAAAACAGATGAAATGGCAATGGGACAGCCCCCAGCCAGCTTTGGTGGGGAAGGAAGCAGCAAAGCTGCTCTTAGTGCAGCTTTAAGGAAAAAAAACAACCCTGTAGAGCTTCGATTTATTTAGGGAAGCTCCCTTTTCTCCCAAATCACTGCACTCATCTCATCCCTGATCCTTTGGGAAGGGGGGGTTGGGAGAGGAGCCTGGATTACCTTCGTAGGTGGCTTTGAAGCCCAGCAGGTTGCTGACGCTGTCGGTCTGGAAGAGGAGCCACATCTGGTGCTGGGTGCTGACGATCAGGTCGGGGACGGTGGTGCCCGTCAGGCTGCAAAAATAAAAACCAGCAGCAAATCAACAGCCTCAAAGTGGCCTCAGACTCACCCACCCTCCTAACAAAGGCCATCCACGCCTCTGCAGGAGCAGAAAAATGCCAAACTCCTTAAGAGCCATCCCAAAACACGGCGCTGTCCAAAAAACTGGGAGGTTTTCAAGCCTGGTGAAAATCCTCTGGTGTTCTGCGTTCTACCCCCACAGCGAATCTTCTCCCACCACCCTCACTGCAATAATTACAATTCACTGCCACTACTGCAGCAGATCATCCAGTGGCAAAAGGAATCATTCCCCTGCTCGCTGAAGCAAAACATCAGCAAACAAGTAAAATTCCCAGAGCCCAAACTGTGCCCTGGCTGACTGAATCCTCCGAACTGCCCTCGCAGCACTTTCCAGTATTACAAAAGAATGACTTTCCACCCATTCCCCGCTACGTTTCTGCCCTGAGAGAAGTTCCTGCTAGGATCTAAAAAAATGAAAGCACCGAAAGCAGACAAGGCACGAGCCCCAAATCTGCTGAGCCCTTGAGAAGCGCCACTAATCCCGGCAGGATCGGGGCACTGCCTTCCCCCCAGGATCCCCCAAGAGGGCTGAGGAGATTTGGGGAAATGTCACTGATCTCTCACTGTTAATGAGGCTCATTGAGCCTCCGGGATTAATCCCTCCCTGTGGTTCAACAGAGCTTTAGAGCTTCATCCCCCACGCTCCTTTCCACAGGCAGATGCCCAGGTGCAGCTCAGCTCCCTCCCTCCCTCCCCTGCGCTCCGGGAAGCGCGGGAGCAGCGTGTGGGCAGGATGGTTCTGCAGGAGCAGGGCTGCTGGGCTGCCTGATTCACGTTGTGATCATCCTGGATCTGCTCAGGTATCACCTGTGAGGCATTTAGAAACGAAGCACCGAGTGGAGAGGGGTGAGAGGGTTTTTTGTCTTTTCTGTCGTGTTTAAATAAATCCAAATTCACCCTCGCGTTCAGCTCTGGGTTGTGCCTGGCCCCAGGTGCAACAGCAGCACCTGAAAGGCTCCTGGATAGAACTAAACTCAGCATAAGAGGGACATGGAATTGCTGGAGCGAGTCCAGAGCAGGGATGTGAAGTTGATAAAGGGACAGGATCCAGGCTGGGAGAGCTGGGAATGTTCAGCCTGGAGAGGAGAAGGTTGTTTGGAGACCTCACAGCACCTCCAGGATCTGCAGGAGAGCTGGAGAGGGACTCTGCACCAGGAACTGGAGAGCCAGCACAAGGGGGAATGGCTTTAAACTGGCAAAGGGGAGAACTGGGTGGGATATTGGGAAGGAATTGTTCCCTGGGAGGGTGGGCAGGCCCTGGCACAGGGTGCCCAGAGAAGCTGTGGCTGCCCCTGGATCCCTGGCAGTGCCCAAGGCCAGGCTGGACAGGGACTGAAGCAGTCTGGGGTAGTGGAAGGTGTCCCTGCCCATGGCAGGGGGTGGGATGGGATGAGCTTTAAGGTCCTTCCACCCCAAACCATTCCAGGATTCTGTGACAGCTCCAAGGGCTGTGTCACCTGCTCAATGCAGGTGACATTAACTCCGCTCCCTGCCGAGCACCACCTCCTTTCCAAGGCAGGGATCTCAGGGAAATGGGACCACCCTGGACATCCAGAGACCTCTCCTCCCCATCCCTGAGGATCACAGGCCCCAGGCACAGCTGCAGAAGCCACTGCTGAAGCTCTCCCTGGAACCTGGAGTGTGTTTTTCCCTGAAATCACAACCATCTCTCCCACTCCCAGCAGAGCTCTCCCAGCTCCGCCCCCGCCTCTGCTCTGACCTGCAGCAGGGATTTTATTGATCTCAGGGTGCTGCTAAATGAAGAAGTGATCTTGTTTTAGTGCCTGTTTTGCATCCCAGACATGTTCAGGAGTGTTACTGTTGGATCTCACGTTATTTATTTAAGCAGCAGCCGGGCAGGAATGAGGAACACTCCAAGAGGGAAAACCCCCAGGAAAAGGTGCTCCAAAGCTTTCTGCCTCCTTTGCCACCCCACTTTTAACAAGCTGGATGATTGATTTGGGTGCTCGTTACTTCAGGAAATCAAATTCCTTCTGCAAGTCAGGAAGCTCAGCCTAACAATCTGCTCTGCTCCCATTTCCCAGGGATGGGAATGAGCCTGGAAACAAATGGTCCTTCCCAGCTCCGTTTGGGATGGAATCTGCTGCTGTGCAACTCCAGTCAAGTGCACTCCTCGGCTGGAAAGGCAGCAGGACTGAGCTCCTCCCCAACAGCCAAGAAATGAAGAGCAGGAAGAAAACTGGAGCTGCTGCCTTTGACAGGAGTTTCTGCGCTTTGATTCTTCCAAAGGAACCTCAGTTTGTGTCCAGGTGTTATTCCTGATGTGTGAATCCAGCTGACAGCGGGCAGTGAACTCTGGGAAAAGTGTTCCATGGACTTTCAAGCACATTAATCAGCGCTGTGGTCTTCACACCTCCCTCCCGTTTCACTGCCTTCCAATTTATCCTCCCAGATTACAAACAAATGAACCTCCCTGCTGGGATTAGCACCAGGAATTTTCTGGAAAGTTCCTGGGAGAAGATTCCAGGCACTGCACCTTGCTCAGTCACAGATATCCCAAATTTGCACCAGCAATGAGTTGAGGAGGTAACAGAGAGTGGGGAAAACAACATGGAATGATGAAAATCCAAACCTCCCTGCTGGGATTAGCACCAGAAATTTTCTGGGAAGTTCCTGGGAGAAGATTCCAGGCACTGCACCTTGCTCAGTCACAGATATCCCAAATTTGCACCAGCAATGAGTTGAGGAGGTAACAGAGAGTGGGGAAAACAACATGGAATGATGAAAATCCAATCTAAGGAAAATCTTCGCGGGTTTTGGGCAAACCAAAAGGGATGGAATGGGAAACGATCTCAGGGATTTTCTCTGAACTGCTGCCCTGGCAGGGATTTGCAGGTTGTGACCAAGCAGCTGTGAAATGCTCTGGGACACTTGAACTACCCTTGTGCAATAATCAGAATTTCCATTCCAGGCTGGGGCTCCTGACCAAGGATCAGCCATGTTCATGTGCTGGGAAGAACCAAAATCTCAGGGAAAAAGAGGTTTGGGAAAGACGAGGGAACGTTAATATGTGAAAATGGAGTGGGAGGCTGCTTCACGTGGAAAAACAAGAGAAGAGGAAGAAGGAAAAAATACAATGAATTTCTCCATCAGTTGCCAGAACACAACAGCTTTGCTGGAGTAGTTTTGGAGAGGCCTGGAGGGAAAGCAGGACCATCTGTATGTTCCTTGTGCTGAAGAAACCCCTGAAGAACACCAGATTTGCAAGTAAGGGATGCAAAAATCCCAAATCTCAGCCTGGAAGAAGCCTCGTTTCCCCAAATGCACCCTGGGTGTGAAATGCTGGAGATGTCACTCCAAGATCTTGGATTTCCAGCCACGCTGCACTGCTCAAAACGATGGCAGCAGAAGGAGAGAGAGATCCAAACAGCTCCTGGGGTGTGCCTGGGTTGCTTTTCCTTTTGTATCCCGGCTTTTCTCAGCCCCCCGGAGAGCCTCAGCCTCTCCCTGAGGGTGAGGGAAGCACTGAGGGAAGATTTTCTGTCCCCAGAAGAGCCAAGCAGCCCAAAAACCACGGCAGAGAGGCAGCAGGTGCCTGCATCCCAACCCCACAGCTCCACCCGGGCAGGTTTTCCCCCAGGAGGGATTCCCGGGAATCGTTACTCACACATAAAGCACAGATTTCTGGTCTCCGACCTGGCCTCCATCCCCCACGGTCAGGGTGTCGTAGCCTCTCTCCAGCTCGAATTCCTCAAAGGTCAGCTTGATCACCTGCCAAAGACACCGCACAATTAACACAATTAACTCAATTAACTCAATTAACACAATGAACACCAACCCCTGTGCTGCTCACCCCTCCCTTGCTCTGTCCAGGAGCAGCTCCCAAGAGCACCAGAATCTCCAGGACATCCCCAAAAGTGCCCAGCCTGGATTTTTACAGGTGGTTTGGATCCCCCTTGCTTTACTGATAACAGTATTTGTGTGCTGGGGTCTCAAGGTGCCTTTTCCCAGCCTTTCCCTCCCCAAAGCTGGAATTCTGCAGGTGGATTTGGATGTGCAGGCACGGAGTAAATGCGGAGTCTTCTGCTTTGTGGCTCAGGAAATTCTCCTGGTTTCCGGTCAGAATTCATGGATTGATGGGAATTGCCAGGGAATTGTCTCCAAACACAATCCTCAGCACCATATCCTTGTTCCCTGTTTATTTTTTTCTCCTTTTTCACCCAAACTCTGGCCCCCACTGGATTTTTGCAGCCTCTCCGCATCGTTTAGGAGCAGAATTCCCATGGAAGTTTGTGCTCCAAGGCTCTCGGCTGCTTTGGGAATCTCTGCTTTTCAAACCCAACGTGATTTAGGGGGCAGAGTCCTTAATCCAGCCTGAGACAGGCTGAACAAACAGAAAAGGAAGAGATTAATTAAGTTAAAGAAGTGCTTCACATCCCCCCCACCAGCAGGAATCAATGGAGTTTTGTTTCTTGGACTTTTTACCCGACCAGCAAAAAAAAAAAAAAAAAAAAAAACACAGNGCACAGAACCACTCAAAGGCACGAGACCTTGGTAAATACATTAAATTTCCTGATTTTTAACAGATTAAATCACCAAATTTGGGTTGTTCCTCCTTTCAGCTGTTTCACACAATACAAAAACCATCAGAAGTCATGAAGAAGGAGCCAGGTGAGTGCCAAGGACCACAGAGCCCTGGGCCATTTTCCACCTCGGTTTGGGGCAAGGAACCGAAGCCCAGGAAACCCAAAATCTTGCTCTTGTCTTTTCTTGCTTTTATAAGCAGCACCTCCTGCAAAACTTGAGCACGTGCGGATTCCCAGGGGGATGAAAACCCCAAAGTTCAAACCAAAAGTGAAAAAAAAAAAAAAAAAAAAGGTGTTTATACAGTTCAGGCTGAGCTGCCCTGTGTTTTCTTTTCTACAAATGAACACAACATTTTTCAATGCACAGAAAAGCAAATTTAGAGATTTTAGCCATTGTGAAAAGAAGGGTTTTTCCCCAAAGCCCCAGCACGGTGAACCAGGAGCCTGGGTGAGCCTTCAGACAACTCTAATTTGTGTCTAGTACCCAAATATTAACCTGTGCAGGCTGTCACCTAAGCATGAAAGGCTGGAATAATGTAATTAATCCCGAGAACACCGAGCTGCAGAGCTGCACACACCATTACTTCAACCAGCCACTCAAAGAAGCTGCATCCTGAGCAGTCTGACCCTAATTAAACAACTAATTACATCCTAGCACACTCAAGACTGCAACCTCGTGGCACAAGATTTGGATGCTGAATTTTGTATTTATTTACCCATTTGCCTGTTGTTTTTTGTGTTTTTTTTTTTTTTTTTGCTCTGAAAGCTGGAAATTATTTAATGATTCATTAAACAGCCAGAGAGCCACCAGCACCCCCAAACCTGGAGCTGCTGGAGTGACAGGGAGCAATTAGCAAAGCCAGGAAAATGGGATGGGACTCCTGATTTCAGAGTGCCACCGAAGTGATTGGAAGTTCAGTCACATTCCCAGGAGAGAAATGCACATTAATTCTCTCCAGGAGAACAGCAGCTCGTGCAGTTCTATCCTACGGCACATTCCTCATTTCCCTGCTCCCCAGGCTCCAGAATTTCCCCCTCCATCTGGGATCAATCATCCCCTTCCTCCACCAGTGAGCTTGGACAGGGCTTTTTTTGGCTCCAGGTGGGAATAACCCCAGGAGAAACCTCAACCAGCAACATCCATTCTGTCAAAAAGGGCCAGGAATAGCTTTTATGCAAATTCCCCAATTATCATATGCATTTCTCAGCTCCCCAGTGATTTATTTTCCCACTGTGGCTGGAATTAATTCCCAGGGCACCAGGGAGCAGCTAAAAAATGTCTGAATATCCCCCAAATCGTTTAGCTGTCCCCTCTCCGCACAGGAAATAATCCCAATTTGTCAGTGAGGAGGCTTCAGCCCTGTGGATGCAGAATTCCCAGAAAACTGGGAGGGGATTTGGGCTCAGTGGATCTCTGGCTCGGGGTTCTTTGCCAAAGACAGAGCAGAGGACTTGCAAGTGAGTCCTAAATTCAGCTCCCTGCTTCTCCCACTGCTCCTGCTAAAAGCTCCGGAGAACAGGACCTGATCCAAAGACCACTGGAGCCAATAAAAAATTACAGAGACTTCAGCAGCTCCAGCTCAGGCACATAATGCTCCTTATTCCCAAGTATTTTATAGGCATTGGAAGTAATTCATCCCAAATCCTTCCCTCAGCCAGGCTGGGGAATGGGAAACGCTGAGATCACTCCTGAGGGACAAGCGGGGAGAGCTTTTCCCTCCCTGTAAATGACACTGAAACAGCTAAACCCAAAAAAACCCCTTCAAAAACTGACATTATTAATTAAATTAATTAAAATGATTTATAATTTCAAAGGAAAAAGCAATGGGATCTCCTCACACAGCTCACAAACGCTGCCGAATTCACCCATCCAGATTTCAGTGTGTGATGGGCAGCCCATGGGGCAGGCCGTGTAGCTCCTTGTGCTGCTGAATCTCTCAGAAGTCTTGAAATGAATGGATTTTACCGATTTCCAATCTCCTTTATGATTTAGGGAAGGATCAGGACTTGCAGGGAGAGCTGTGGCCTTCCCAAAGGAATGGGTGCTCTTCTCCCAACCCTCCCTGCCCCAGGAGAGCTTTTCCCTCCCTGTAAATGACACTGAAACAGCTAAACCCAAAAAAAACCCCTTCAAAACCTGACATTATTAATTAAATTAATTAAAATTATGTATAATTTCAAAGGAAAAGGCAATGGGATCTCCTCACACAGCTCACAAATGCTGATTTCACCCATCCAGATTTCAGTTTTTCAGTGTGTGATGGGCAGCCCATGGGGCAGGACCTGCAGCTCCTTGTGCTGCTGAATCTCTCAGAAGTCTTGAAACAAACGGATTTTACCGATTTCCAATATCCTTTATGATTTATGAAAGAATCGGGACTTGCGGATTCTGTGTTTGTTATGACTCGAGTTTCAAAGCTGAGGAAGAAATCAAGCAGGGGAAGAGGAGAAACTTCCTCTAAGCAGAAATTCCCATGGAGAAATAAGACAGTTCTGCCCAGGAAGGTCAGAGGAGAAGCTTTTCCTGTCACACTGCTGATGGAAANTGACATTATTCTTCAAAAACTGACATTATTAATTAAATTAATTAAAATTATGTATAATTTCAAAGGAAAAGGCAATGGGATCTCCTCACACAGCTCACAAATGCTGATTTCACCCATCCAGATTTCAGTTTTTCAGTGTGCGATGGGCAGCCCATGGGGCAGGACCTGCAGCTCCTTGTGCTGCTGAATCTCTGATCCAAGCTGGGAAGTCTTGAAATGAACAGATTTGACCAGCTCCAATCTCCTTTATTTATGAAAGAATCGGGACTTGCGGATTCTGTGTTTGTTATGACTCGGGTTTCAAAGCTGAGGAAGAAATCAAGCAGGGGAAGAGGAGAAACTTCCTCTAAGCAGAAATTCCCATGGAGAAATAAGACAGTTCTGCCCAGGAAGGTCAGAGGAGAAGCTTTTCCTGTCACACTGCTGATGGAAAAGCAGGAAAACTTTGGGCACAACACTGGCACAAAAGCACAGGAACAGAGCTGAAGATTAGACCTGAATATTCACCACAAAAAGGGTCAGTGAAACAGTGGGCACAGCCCAAGGGGCACATTTTCCTCATGATTTCCATCTCCTCCTTCTTAACTTGTAGCAGGAAACCCAAATGGAAGTGTTATCCTACAAAACACCCACGCTCAGCTCACCACTCAGCCCTCCAAACTCCCTTCTATCCACGCAAAAACTGGATGTTGGGGATTTTTGGAGACAAAAATGTACAAAAATAATGTAAAAGGATAAATACCCCCCACAGCCTGAGCTGTGCTGGATTCCAGGCCCTGTCCGTGCCCAGCCCATGGACACACAGGGAACGCTCCAGTGTCCTCCAGTGCCCATCACCCTGATGAAGGGGATCCTCCTGGGGCTGATCAACCACTAAATCCCTCCCAGTAACTCAGCACTGAAAAACCTCCTGGTTCCACACTCGGACGTCCCAAAATCTGGGTCGTTACCAGGCTCCTGTGCAGCCAAACCATGAGGAACCACAGCCCTGAGCCACGACCTGCCTGGGAACGGGAATGTGGGGATATTCCTCATTAAAACCTCATCCACCAGAGATCTGTGCTGGCTGAAGGCCTGGGCTGAGGTCGGCACGGAGGGAGAACTCCACAGGCTCTTCCTCCATCCTGCCCCTGGCCTCGCTCCGGAGGGGAGGCAAAGCAGGGCCCCAGCGGGGCTGCCAGCATTTCCTAACAATTCCCAGCAAAAAACGGGAGATCCTATTCCCAGAAAAAAACCGGGAGATCCTGGGAGTCTGTGAGATCCCCTCCTCGGATCAAGGCAGGGAGCCAACATGCAGGAATGTCCAGAGGCAAGGGATCATCCCTGGGAGAATGAACGGGAGCCTGGAGCCTTGGCAGGCTCGGGATTCATCCTGAGCTAACGGAATGATGTTTGCAGGAATCCAGACGCGCAAAGGAACAAACCCTGTCACCTTCTGAGAGCAGAATAACGCCGCAGAAAGGGCTTTTGGAGCTACACAGCAGAGTAATTTCTGTTCCTCTGCTCCAGATCCGGAGGAGAGACAAGAGCTGAGATTGGAAAAAGCTGTGAGGCACCAAACACTGCCCTCGACTCAATTCCCATTGCCAGGGGAAAGCGGACAGGGATCGATCTCTCCCAGGCCAGGGCAGTCACACCTCATTCTCTCCCAGCACACTGGAGTCACACCTGCACACAAAGGGCTTGTATTTAAAACTGGTAGCAGTGCAAAAATGTGAATAAATTTATAACAGTGCGGAAACATGAATAAATTTATAACAGTGCATAAATAGCACAAGATAGACCCAAACCTCCCTCCTCTTCCCCCGGGGGCTGAAATCCTGCTGGAGAAGGGCCAGCCACAGCCAAAAAAAGGGGAGAAAAATCAGCATTCCTGGCACAGCCTCCCTGCCCAACGAGCACTGCCCTGACGAGCTGCTTTGCTGGGCTGCTCGGGCACTTCCCCACCCTCCACACGGGATATCAAAGGGCCTTCGATTACAAATAATTACACTCACTTTTAATTACAACCCTTAACAAAATGAGTGTCCAGCAGGGAGGGAAGGTCAGGGATTTAGAGACAGCTGGGAAACTCAGGGAAGAGTCTGTGTGGGGAGAGAAACTGAGACCGAGGGGCTGAATAAGGCTTTAATGTGAGGGTGAGGAGGGGCTGGAAGAGGTTTCCCAGAGAAGCTGTGGCGGCCCCTGGAAGTGTCCAAGGCCAGGCTGGACGGGGCTTGGACCAACCTGGGACAGTGGAAGGTGTTTGGAGGTGTCTGGGCTTGTCTGGATGTTTCTGGATGTGTCTGGATATATCAGGAGTTGTCTGGATGTGTATGGAGGTGTCTGGACACGTCTGGACTTGTCTGGATGTGCCTGGACATGTCTGGACTAGTCTGGATGTGTGTGGAGGTTTCTGGACATATCTGGACTTGTCTGGAGGTGTCTGGATGTGTCTGGAGATGTCTGGACTTGTCTGGATTTTCCTGGATGAGTCTGGATTTTCTTGGATGTGCCTGGATGTCTCTGGATGTGTTTGGAGGTGTCTGGACATGTCTGGATGTGTTTGGATGTGTCTGGATATATCTGGACTTGTCTGGATGTGCCTGGATATGTTTGGAGGTGTCTGGACATGTCCGGACTTGTCTGGATTTTCCTGGATGAGTCTGGGCGTGCCTGGATGTTTCTGGATTTGTTTGGAGGCGTATGGACATGTCTGGGCGTGTCTGGCTGTGGTTGGATATAGCTGGACTTGTCTGGATATGCCTGGATATGTTTGGAGGTGTCTGGATATAGCTGGACTTGTCTGGATATGCCTGGATATGTTTGGAGGTGTCTGGATATAGCTGGACTTGTCTGGATATGCCTGGATATGTTTGGAGGTGTCTGGATATAGCTGGACTTGTCTGGATATGCCTGGATATGTTTGGAGGTGTCTGGATATAGCTGGACTTGTCTGGATATG
Organism: Callaeas wilsoni; assembly: GCA_013398955.1. NCBI lineage: Eukaryota > Metazoa > Chordata > Aves > Passeriformes > Callaeidae > Callaeas > Callaeas wilsoni. Next base: position 17,060 of record VWPU01006685.1, read on the forward strand.
CCTGGATATGTTTGGAGGTGTCTGGATATAGCTGGACTTGTCTGGATATGCCTGGATATGTTTGGAGGTGTCTGGATATAGCTGGACTTGTCTGGATATGCCTGGATATGTTTGGAGGTGTCTGGATATAGCTGGACTTGTCTGGATGTGTTTGGAGGTTTCTGGACATATCAGGACTTGTTTGGATTTTCCTGGATGTTTCTGGATGTGTTTGGAGGTGTCTGGACTTGCCTGGCTGTGTCTGGCTGTGCACACACACTCCATCACCACAGCCCAGCATCCAAACATTTTCCAACTTTTGTTCCATAAAACATCAGGGCAAAGGACCCTCTTTGTCCATCTCCTCCTTCTATGGCTCTGGTAAATCAACAATTCTCCTGGCCAGTGGCTTTGAACTGCAAGGGAGCAGGCTTAGATGGGATATTGGGATGAAATCCTTCCCTGTGAGGGTGGGGAGGGGCTGGGATGGATTTCCCAGAGAAGCTGTGGCTGCCCCTGGATCTCTGGAAGTGTCCCAGGCCTGGCTGAAGCACCCAGGGACAGCAGAAGATGTCCTTACCCACGGAACAAGATGAGCTCTGAGGTCCTTCCCAACCCAAACCCGCCTGGAATTCCATGTAATACGACCCTGGAATTCCATGAAACACCAGAAACCCGTCCTCCCTGGAGCTGCAGAGCTTCCCACCACCAGCCCCGGGCACCCGGGGCTGTTCTGAGGACCCACCTTGGCGGGGTTGAGGGCGGTGATGACCCACACGCAGTAGGCGTTGTTGTCGTACTGCACGGGGTAGTTGGGGGACGTGATGACGCCGCTGGGCCCGCGCAGGTACGTGTCACACATCCTGGCTGGGGACACAAACGGGGGGCAGTCAGCACCGGGGGTCCCCTTGCAGGGGGAGGGAGGAGGGATGAGCTCGGTGTGGAAGCGGGAGAAGGCAAAAAATTTATAAACTGCTGTTTTCGCAGGCTGAACTGCTCCTTTTTTCCACCCGTGCCACAAAATTGAGGGATTTCTCCGTGAGGAGTGGGGCAAATCAAACCCTGATCCCATCAAATCCTGTTCCTATCAAGCCCTGATCCCCTCCAACCCTGATCCCATCCAACCCTGAGCCCATCCAACCCTGTTCCTATCCAACTCTTTTCCTATCAAACCCTGATTCCATCCAATCCTGATCCCATCCAACCCTGTTCCTATCCAACTCTTTTCCTATCAAACCCTGATTCCATCCAATCCTGATCCCATCCAACCCTGTTCCTATCCAACTCTTTTCCTATCAAACCCTGATTCCATCCAATCCTGATCCCATCCAACCCTGTTCCTATCCAACTCTTTTCCTATCAAACCCTGATTCCATCCAATCCTGATCCCATCCAACCCTGTTCCTATCCAACTCTTTTCCTATCAAACCCTGATTCCATCCAATCCTGATCCCATCCAACCCTGTTCCTATCCAACTCTTTTCCTATCAAACCCTGATTCCATCCAACCCTGATCCCATCAAACCCTGATCCCATCCAACTCTGTTCCTATCAAACTCTGCTCCCATTCAAAGCTAATCCCATCAAACCCTGTTCCCATCCAACCCCGATCCCATCTCCCCTCAGACCAACACCCAACCACTCTCTACTGCTCACACTGGTTTATTTCCTTTTCTTACTCTTTTTTTCCTCACAAAAATCTTTCCCCACCCGGGACAGAGGGACCAGGAATGACACAACTCCTTCGTGATGTCCCCAAAAAGCCACATTCCCTTTCTTCCTGCAGATCAAACCCCCAAAATACTGCGCAGCGAGGATTTATTAGGTCATTATTAAGTATTTATCAGCTGGTTTCCTTCTGTGGGCTCAGAACCAAGGTGGCAACACAGCTCTGCACCTTCAAAACATCTCAGGTAAAGGAAAAGCTAGAAAAAGTGCTTAAGCAGGGAAAATTTTGCCTGTGGAAAGCCTTTGATGTAATATTTAGCTAAAATATTCCACAAAAAAAAAAAAAGTGGGGAAAAACATCCTGGTTCTGAAAATGTTCTCTGTGCTGCTGTGATGGAGCCTCGAAATTAATTTATTTTTGAAATTTATTTCTTTATTTCAATTTATAATTTAATTTAGGAGACGTATTTGCACATGTGGAGTCTGCAGGGTTTGGTTTTTTTCCCTGTAAAACATGGAAAAATCATCTCCTGGCCAAGCTGTGGCTACACAGGGAAGGTGGGAATGGCTGGGAAGCAGCTGAGGTCACTTTATCCAGGACATTAAACCACTCCTGCCTCATCCTGGAGCTCCCACAGCATAAAAAAAAGGTAAATCCCATTATTCCCATTTTTCAAGTGGGATTAAGTGACTCTCCCAGGTCCCAGAGGGAATCTGCTGTAGATGGAGAAGCTGCAGAACTTTCCCCCAAAGTTTGCTCACTGGGGATTAAGAAATTATTGAAATCCAAGGGGTTAAAATCTGGGACTGATTCTGGAATTTGAGAGAAACCCAATTGAAAAAAAAATGGAACAAACTGGGGAGAAAAAAAAAAAAGTGGTAGAAAGTTGAAATAAAAACCAAACTTTTTAAAAAGAAAAAAAAACCCCAAACATGAAAGTCAGCAGCTAAAAAAATTAAGTTGATTCACAGAAACAGAATAATGCAGGCAAATCCTTTCTTATCTCCTGCAGGACGACACCATAAATTTCCTTTATAGTGTCACATATTTATGCCAAATATCCTCTTACACTGATTCAATTTATTCCAGGCTTGTTTCAAGAATTATATGGGATTCCAAAGCCCTGAAAAAATCTGCAGATGAAATTAAAGAAAAAAAGAACTGTGGGGAAAAAAACCCCCTATTTATGATTTTAAGAGCTTTAAAGGGATTCAATTAAAAATATTACAAGTTGTTCTTTATTAGCATTACAAATATCACAATGTGACATTTCAGAGAGGGAATGAAAACAAAATGGCCCAGGGCAAAATGGGCATTAATGGAAAAAAACTCCATGGCACAGGATGATGCTCCTGGGGAAGCACCGCCCAAAAATCTCATGTTTCCAGTTAAAAATCTCTCTCCATCTCAGCTTTTCCAGGTTTTATTCCAGTCTTTCCTCTTGCAGGATAAGGAGGAAAGGGGAGAAAACACCTGGAATAGGGAGAGGGACGATCTTGCTCAGATTTCACATCCCTGAACAAAAATGAGTGTTCAGGAGAGAGGGAAGGGGAGGAATTTAGGGACAGCTGGGAAACTCCTGGAAGAGTCTGTGAGGGGAGAAGGAGGTGCATAAACAGCGACTGAGGGGCTGAATAAAGCTTTAAGGTGAAGGTGGGGAGGCCCTGGAAGAGATTTCCCAGAGAAATCGTGGATGCTCCATCCCTGGAAGCGCCCAAGGCCAGCCTGGGACAGTGGAAGGTGTCCCTGCCCATGGAAGGAGACTTTCCTTAAGGATCCACTCCAGGATTCTGTGACCTGGCCAAGGCACGACCTGAGGGCAGGAGAACCTTTCCTTAAGGTTCCTCCCAACCCAAACCACTCTGGGATTCTGTGACCTGGCCAAGGCACGACCTGAGGGCAGGATGGGTGATGGAAAAGGGACAGGAAGGAGCTGGGAATTCCCAAAAAGCCAAGAAATCCAACCAAACTGAGCCCCCTCAGGCTGCCCCATCCCTGGGAGTGTCTGAGGCCAGGCTGGAGCAAGCTGGGAGAGTGGAAGGAACAGGATGGTCCTGGAGATCCTTCCCAACCCAAACCATTCCAGGATTATACAACCTGAGGGCAGGATGGGTGATGGAAAAGGCACACGAAGGAGTTGGGAATTCCCACAAATCCCAAAATTAGGCAGGCTGAGCCCCCTCACCTCTGCAGACGGGCCGGTGGTCGCTCCAGGCCACGATGATGTCGCTGACTCTCTTGCAGGTGATGCTCTTGGAGCCCTGCAGGTCGTAGCCCTCGTTGCAGGAGAACTGGATGCTGGAGCCCAGCCTGGAGAGGGGACAGAGGGGACATCAGCCTTGTCCTGCCTTGTGCATCCCAGGATTTGGGGCCAGAGCCATCCCCTGGCCCCGCAGGCAGCAGCAGGAAGGGAGGAGGGAGCAGCTCTGCCTCCCCCTGTGCTGATGTCCAAATCCCAGTCTTTAGGGACATTTCAGTGGGATTTTCACCCACAGCCCCAGGAGAGGACACGCTCAGCGTTCTCATAAAGCGAAAAAAAAATCTTTATCAACTGCTGAGAGTTCTGCTCTTTATTCTGTGGTTTGGATTCAGAGCCTTTGCTGTTCCAGCTGCTTTGTTCACTGAGGCAACACAATCCAGTGTGCAGTGGCTGCGAATCCATCCTGTGGCATTTAGGGGCTGTTGGGAATTCCCTTTCCTCCGCCCTCCCCCCTTTGCTGGATTTGAGGAGAATTTGACAGCCTGGGGTTCCACTGAGAGACACTTTCCAGGCCAGCAAAATGAGATGAAACATTGACTCCCCACAGCCACCAGCAGGCTGGGGCATCCCCGCACTCTGAAAAGGAAAACTGGGAACTGGAAAGGAGGAACAGCACTGCCCGAAACTTTATAAACCCCAGTCACCTGGCACCACACAGACTCAGTGACAAGGAGCCTCAGCCACCTCAAATTCTCTAAGGGCAGGGCCATGCCGGGGCTTGAGCTAATCTGAAAAGTGATTTTTTTATTTTGCTGTTTCCATTTTCCTGCACTTAACCAGGGGAGAGATGACAGCACACAGGGATTCTACAGCCTGGACTGGGAAAGGATAAAAATACTGAGAGATCTTTAGAGACCCTCACGTGGAACAGCACAGGGTTTATTACACGTGTTCCCCAAATCTGGGCAGGATTTTGGGAGGTGCCCCATCTGAGGGGGACAGAGCCAACAGAAGCACACCCAGGGACAGGCAGGAGCTCTGCAGCATGCACAGAACACACAGAGAGAAAATGTTCTTACCTAAAGTCGTTGCCTATCCTTTTGCCTCTCTCGGGAATCCCAGGGTCTGGACACAAATTATGTCCCTGGGACACACCAACCTGAGTTACTACAAAGCAAAAAACAGCACGTACAGAGACAGAACAGCAAAAGGAACATTCTTTCAGCAGCTGTCTTGGTGGATGTGGCGAGAAAAATGGCAACTGGGAGCTCGAAAACCTCAACGTGTTCAGTTTTATTCCAGAAAAACAACAGCTTTGGAAACAAATATCCTGCTCAGTTTATGCACCCGAGTGTTTTCTAGGAAATGCCAGCTAGGGACACAGTTATCCCTCCATTCCACTACAGAAATACCTCTGGAAAGAGTTGGGTTTTTTGCTATTTTTTTCATTCTGCTAAATGACACCAATTACAGAGCCCATTCCCTGTGGTTAAAACGCCACCTGCGACCCTCCAAGGTGACCTCGTACCCTTTCCAAGCCCAGCCCGGTGTGCCAGGGAAAGAACAAAACTCCATGGAAAGGCAGGTGTGTGACCCCAGGGGGAAAACCAAGCACAGAACGAGAGGGAGAAAGGAGAGGGGGAATGCGAGCCGAGGGTTTTAAAGCGAAGTCATTTAGTTGGAACATGGAGAATTTTATGGAGCAACCTCGATGCCGACAAACATGAAATCCATGGAGTGGTGACCAGCACTGCACAGACCTCCCAGCTCCATCCTCTGCCTCCCCATCTCCGGCCCTCCCCAACCTGCCCGAGGCGCAAAGGAGCGTTCAGGGTGGGGTCACCCGGGCTCTTCCTCAGCCCTGGCACAATCCCGATTTCCAGCCCGGATTCCAGCACAATACGGGACAAAAGGGTGATTTTGCCGCGGGAATTCGATGGCGCCCAGTTTTCTTTGCACCCAAAACAACGCCACATTTCCCGGCCATGACGCTGAGCCACTGGAACGGCCTCATTTCCATTCCAGCTCTGCCTGCCGCTGGATTGCAGGGAAGGAAATCCCAGTTCTCATTCCAAACACGGTGCCCCCAAGGCCACTGCCAGGAGGGTGACACTGAGGTGACACCAGCGCGTTTCTCACCAGGGCTCAGCAGCCGGAGCCCTGAGGGGGGGAATCCACCCAGGCTGGACACACACAAAGCCAAGGCCACCCAATATTTGGGAATTACCCACTGGGGAACCCCTGGTGTACCCCAAACTACAGCTGGGAGATGGGGGCGTTCCTACGGGGAGGGAAGGATCGATGGTTCCCAGCTTTTGCTGATCCCAGAAATATTCCAGCTTCTCCTCAGCACTAACACCTCCTCTGGTGCTCTTTAGTTCCTTTTTAGGAATTTCATTTTTAGGGGCCTTTTCTCCTCCCTTCCCACCGTGCTGGAGCAGGGATGGGGCTGGGATTGTCCCCACACATGGCTCTGTTTTCCCACAGGATGCTTTGGTGCTCTGAGCTCTCCTCCGTGTGTGTGAGGGCACAGCGGTGACGGAGACATGGATTCATGGAAAACAGCCTCCTGAGGGATTGTTTTCCCTTGTTAAGCTCAGTCAGGTGGGGAGGCAGCAGCACCAAAGCAGCACCCTCGATTTTTTGTAGCTCCAAAGCTTTGCTTTGCCATTTTTCACAGGCCCAGAGAATTCCCAATCATCCCAGAGCGTGAAGGAAGGGAGCCCATGGATTCAGCTCCCAGCTTCTGACAGGAAAACCTTGGCTGAACAAAGTCCTCAGGTGCCACCATCCTCTTCGGGGTTCCTTCCCCGTCTCCCTACACACAAAGGTGATGCCTGTGCTCAGGCAGCTCCAAACAACGGAAAATTCACCTCAGGATGAGGGACCCAACGAGGGTTTTATGTCTCAAGGCCACATGGGAGGGAAGGAAAGCGCTCAGATTCCTCATTTTCCTCCTGGAAAAACCCCCCTGACCAGACACACCTGTAACCACCACCGCTTCCAGGACTGCATCCCAACACTTGTGTTCCCTTCCTCGGAGCAAAAAAATCACATTCCCACAGCAAATTCCTCCTCTCGTGGTCAAAACCCCCACCCCAGAGCAGCCCTTTGGTGCCCCCAGAGTGGGTCACTGCTGCCACACCCCGTGATTATGGGATTCAAAACTTTGGGAATCCCCAGATTCCCAGGAAAACACAGGCCCCAGAGGAGAGTTTGTCAGTCCCGTTGCTGAGGTCTAACCCCAGCTCATCTCTCGTCAGCTGGAGATTCGTTAACACCTAAAACCACGTGCAGATAAAGCAGAGAACAGGGAAGATAAAGCTGAGCAAGGGGGAGAGGGAAGATAACTGCATATCCTGGGAGTTGAGGAATTTCCCTTTTAAGGAGAGTGAAAGAAAAGGAGGAGATGGATTAGATGCTCATTTACAGAAACTTTTCTTCTCTACCCATGGTTTTAAACACACACACACAAACAGAACCAGCCCAGAGGTTACAATCCCTATTTGTCATGCTGAGACCTTGCTGTCAGTGCCGTGTTCACCTTCCCAAAGCTTTACCTGGGCTGTGCCATTCCCAAATGAACCCCTCAAGGTGACTGGAGAAACAACAGATCCCCCAAATTGTGATGAACTGCTCTGTTTCTATATTAGAAGCTCAGGAATTCTCTCCCTCAACCATGGCATTGATTTTCCATCCCCTCATTCTCCTGATTTTTTCGATTTCTTTCTCCTCATGAATTCAGTGACAGCCAGCTCTGATTGTTCAGTTTGCCACCGGAATTCACTGTTAAAATCTTCTTTAGTTCTACCTTTCTCCATAAAAACCCATTCACCGACAGATTCCCAAGGGATAATTTCTCACTGAATTTCCGGACTACAAAACAAAGCAGTGCCTAAAAGAGGTTTGACAAAGCCTCAGCGTTTCTCAGCATGAGAAATCCGGTGAAAGGAGGCGATGCCTTCTCCTGGCAGCATGAATGAGCTGGTTTAGGGGGTTCATCTGCGTGGCCACACCAGGGCTCAGTGTTATTCCATGCAAACTTCAGGCAGAAATCCGGCCTGAGAGCAGGGGGCTGATTTTTGGGTGCAGGGCTCACCCCAACGAGGTCTTGCTGCATTTCCAACCCACAAAGATCCTTCAGCACCCGGAAAACGGGGATTAAGCGATTCCAGCACCTCAGTGACACTGAGCCACACACGAAACACTCCCAAGTTTAGCAACGCCAAGCGTGGGAAGGGCACAGCGAGGTCCTAACACCGGGAAAATCCAATTCCAGCTGGAAACGTTCCACCTGGAGACTCCCGAACCCGAATGTCACACCTTGTGGTACCCTGAAACAGCTCAGACGATGCAGGTGCACGAGCGTTCCCAGAATTCCAGAATTCCCAGACCATTTTCCTGGGTGTCCCCCGAGGCCGCAGGTGGGCTCACCCCGGGCTGTCCCGGCACCACGGACACGCTCGCACCTCCCCAGGACCCAGAAAGCCTCACACACTCGGCTGACACCCAAAAGCTGCTCAACTTTCCCCTCCCTCCCCCAAAAACGACTTTGCAGACCGGATTTTGAGCGAGCTGAGCACGCACAGAACTTCCACTCCTTCAGCAGCCCCCTCCCACGGGGCCTCTCCACGCGGGCCTCACCCAAACACCACAAAAGCCACTTTGATGCCGTTTTTAAAAACCAAAACGCCGCCATTTCCCACGGTGGGACCTGGAATATCCACATTTACATTCTGCCTTCAGTGCCAGAAACAGCCTCCAAAATACGACCTAAAATTCAAAACTATTTCTTCTGCCCGCATTAGTTTTCTATCTGTATTATTTTCCCCCTAAAGGTGATTAAAGCAAGATTTCCCAGTAATTTTAGTGATGGTGAGCAGTACAAGGCACTTCATCACGAATTCAAACAAACACATTCCACTACAACCGAGCACAATCAGCACCACCCCCCAAAATTCTGTATTTTTATGTATTTTTTTTGCCCTGGAATAACACAAGCAGCTGTTGCATCACTACATTTTGCCTCCGTTCAGACCCACGAAACACACAGGGTTTAATCTGATCAGCCAGGACCTGGCAGCCAATCCCAAATCCAAAACCTCGGCAAGACCTGCAGGATTTAAGCATGGATTCTTCCAGGCAGGATTTCAGGACAGGTTTTAGCAAAGAGCACTTGGAAAGAAAACACTGCTGGTAGGAATAACTGAAAATAAAGCACGGACTTGAAGGTTGGACTTGAAGATCTTTTCCAGCCTTCATGATTTCAGGATTCTATGGCACAGCTTTAACTATTACCAAGAGACACAAGAATTCCTGAATTTCTCGTATTTGAGCCAGAGCAACTGGAAATTGCTCTGGAATAGGAAATTTCTTTAAGCAGCTATGTAATTATCTGGGATGCAGACTCAGCTCATGAAGTTTGGGAGCACAAGGGGCACGGCCAACCCTGCAAATCCAGAAGGGGACAGAGCAGATGAAGCTTTGCACAAGGACCCAATTTTTTCCTGGCGCCATCTCCTCGGGAATCAGCACTTCTGCAGCTGGAAACTCCCTGTGGGAGCAGCAGGCTGCCTGAGATAGGGACAATCAGGGCTGCAAACCCAGACCTCACGGAGAGCAGGGCACGGGGAAGGAGCTGGAGGCTCGGGGTGGTGGCAAGGACCACGCTGGGCACAGGCAGGAACGGGGCCACCATCCCCATTCCCGTTATCCCAGCGTAACAACTTCCAGCCCCAGCTCTCCTCCATCAGCAGGACCAGATCAGAGCTCCCAAGAAGCTGAACTGGCAGCTCTGAGCTGCTGCCCCTTGGGACAGGATAAACCAGGCAGAGGGAATGAATTCCGAATTTTTCTCCTCGGAAGTGCAGCAGAACCGGGACAGGGCAGGATCTGCTGGAAAGGGCAGGATCTGCCGGAAAGGGAAGCGCAGGTGCCGCGTCCTCCTCAGCCTCAGCGCGTTAAAAACGGATAAATCTGCTCCGAAGGCCATTCCCAGGAAGGAGAAATGGGAATTCTGTGTATTGTTAACGCCAGAACACTCCATTAAACCAGTAACGCCAAGCCAGGTCAACATTCATCACTCCCTCCCCAGCATTCCCCAAAATCCAGGACACCCCACTCCAAGCGCACCTCTCTGTCTCCACACCAAGCCAGGGCTGTTTCCCAACTGAATTTCCCACTCAGTTAAGTGCACTGGGATGTTTATTCCAATTCAATGCTCCTTGGCAAGGAATGCATCACCCGGCCAGGAAAGTTTTCCTTTAAAATTGAATTATTTTTCCTTGGACACGCTCCCAGCGTTTTCTGCTCTGGAGATTTCGGGCTGGTTTTTTAACCTTGCTCCCAAAAATCCAGAGCCTCTAAACATTCTCCTGGGAGCTGGGAGGGTGCCCCTCATTCCAGGCAGACATTGAGCCACGATTCAGATCCACTCCATCCATTTTTCTGAATTTTGTGTCCAAAATCCACCCGACTGAAATGTCCCAACTGCTCCTCTCTGATGGGGGTAATGGGCTATGCAACAAAATGAGCAATTCCAGCCTCTCCCCTAAAATCCACTTGGAAAAATGCTACATCCTGCTCCCATTTGGATCCATATAAAACATTAATGCTACATCCTGCTCCCATCTGGATCCATATAAAACATGGTAACTCCAAGTCAGATCCCTCCTGTTTCATTTTAGAGTCCTTGCAGGAGCCCAAGCGTCAGGGACAAGAACCACAGGTTTTGCTCCTGATTTGGGAAGAACCTGATGGAAAGATGAAAGATTTCTGCCAGAGGGAGGCACAGCAGTGACAGGGGACGTTCTGCCCCTGACACACCAACCACTGAACACAACCACTAAACCCGAAAAACCAGCACTACAAACCCGGAATTACGGTGTTTCTGCAGGGAAAATGAAATAAAACTCAAACAGAAAAAGGAAGACGCTGCTACTGCCTCTGTACATTTTCCAACAGGTTTTTTTTTCGGTGTTGTTCCTTATCCCTGCTCCTTATTTACAGTGGTAACATCGATCCCATTTCCAAAATTCTTTGCTTTCCCCACTAAAAGGAGCCCAAAGCCCAAAGCCCAAAGCCACGACTGCCCTGGAGCGCAGAATCCACCAAATCCACACACTCCAGCCCCCTGCATCCCCCTTCCAGGAGTTAGTAATGCTTGTGAACAGAGCACTGGCAGGAGGAAGTGATGCAGAAATGCAGAGGGAAGAGAGGGAAAAGCACCCGAATTTTTAAGAGTGGCAAAGTTTGAGAGATTACTGGAAAGTCCAATGAAATGTTCCAGGAGATTGTTATCAAAAAGACAGCGAAGGAAGAGCCGAAAAACTTACACACAGATGTCTTCTGGTTGTTGTCCTTGCTGGGCATGAGCTTCACCCCTCTGGACTTCAGCTCCATCTGCTTCTTGACTGCAGGGATCACAAACAAAGGGAAGACGAGGAAAAGGTTTAGCTGAGCTTTAGGGATTTTAAAATCTTCATTTTAAGAAAGCAAATGAAGCTGCAGCTGTGCATCACCCACATCCTGCATTCCTCCCTTTGGGATCAGCCAACTTATCCCGACCCCTCCAAACCAGCAGGGATTTCTTTTCCGTGCTGGGGCTTTGGAGAGCTTTAATTTGAAGGTAAAAAATGGGTTCCAACCCTCCCTCATCCCTCTGTAACGCACTAAAAATGGGAGACAGGCAGAAGGGAAGCACTAAGGAACTTCAGGGATGCTGAGAGGAAAACGCTGAGCTGGTTTCCCCACCCGGTTTTCCTGCTGCAGGAATTTATCCCAGGAATCCATCACACAGCAAAGCCATTCCAAGGGAGCACCCGCAACCTAAAAGCTGCAGACACGGTGTGAATAAACAGCAGGCTCCAAAAAGGCAGGAAAATAGCGGGGAAAAGGAAACCAAACCCATCTTGTTGGCAAAGGGAAGCTTCAGGCTGGAGCCCCACACCTGGGGGACTCCTCCCAAAGCGTGACCATTCCCCAAACCTCCCTCAGAGGAGGACAAAAACCAGGAAAGGGAAGAAGAATTCCACCCATCTCCAAGAGCCCCATCCTTTTCCAACAGGCAGCTCCCCACGCCAGGGAGCAGGAATTTGTTCTGATCTGGACTTGGCTGCTGCTGCCGAGGCTCCCTCGGCCCTCACCCGGCAGAACCACCTGGGAGCAGCACAAACACCTGGAATTGGGATAACCCAGGTTCCACTGGCAGGAATTGGGATAACCCAGGCTCCACTTTGAGGAATTGGGATAACTCAGCCTTCCCTGGATGGAATTGGGATAACTCAGGCTGCACTGTGAGGAATTGGGCTAACGCAGGCTCTAATGGATGGAACTGGGATAACCCAGCCTTCACTAGCAGAAATTGGGATAACCCGGGCTCCATCCACTCTGAGGAATTGGGATAACCCCGGCTCCCCCGCATGGAATTGGGATAACCCAGCCGCCCCTGGATGGAATTGGGATAACTCAGGCTGCACTGTGAGGAATTGGGCTAACGCAGGCTCTAATGGATGGAACTGGGATAACCCAGCCTTCACTAGCAGAAATTGGGATAACCCGGGCTCCATCCACTCTGAGGAATTGGGATAACCCAGGCTCCACTGGACAGAAATGGGATAATCCAACCTCCACTGGATGGAATTGGGATAACCCAGCCTCCGCTGTGAGGAATTGGGATAACCCAGCCTCCGCTGTGAGGAATTGGGATAACCCAGCCTTCACTGGCAGAAATTGGGATACCCCGGGCTCCCTCCACTCTGAGGAATCGGGATACCCCAGGCTCCACTGGATGGAATTGGGATAACCCAGCCTCCACTGGCAGAAATTGGGATAACCCGGGCTCCATCCACTCTGAGGAATTGGGATAACCCAGGCTCCACTGGATGGAATTGGGATAACCCAGCCTTCACTGTGAGGAATTGGGATAACCCAGCCTTCACTGTGAGGAATTGGGATAACCCAGCCTTCACTGTGAGGAATTGGGATAACCCAGCCTCCACTGGCAGGCTCGAGCTGATGTGGCTCAAGAGCAGCTTCCCAGCAGAGAGCTCAGAGTCCAAATCACTTTCTGGGAGCCTTTTCCTGCCGAGCCAGCCCTCATCCATGGAGAAACCCAGCCCATCTCCCACTTCAAACCCTTCTTCCCGTGTTCTTCATCTTGTCAGCCTTTCATCCCTAAATTAGCACATTTCTAAGACAAAGCTGTCAAGAAAAATTATCCATGTAACTAACGAGGGGGTTTTTAATCGTGCTTTTTTTTTTGGGCTTAAAAAAAGCCTGTTTGGAACAGCTGTTGCAGGAGCCTCAGACAGGGAGAGGCTCCTTGAAGCTCACCTGAGGTGCTGCTTTGAGGGAGATGCTGGGTGCAGCTTTTCACTCATCATTTCCTCGCAGCTTTTGGCTTTCTCTTTAAATAAAGCAGCAATAACTTCAAACTGAGGGCTGCATTAGCTGGAAAATATTCATGAGGAAAAGCTGCTGTTGCTCTTGTCTTCCTCACCAGCTTCAGCAGCTTCAATCTGTTCAGGGCAGCTGCCTTTTTTTATTAATTTAAGAAGGGAAAACTAATTAACAGCAGGCTGCTGTCAAAGCAAATCGAACTCTTGTTTCTTTTTGCTCCAAATCCACCTGCAAGTGCAGCAGCAGGAGAAGAAAGCAGCAGGTTTTGGGATGCCCCAAAGATCCACGTGCTTGGGAAACACGAGGTATTTCCAGCCTGATCTCAAGGTTTTTAATAAATGTGTTATCAACAGATCAAAGAAAGGACTTGGGGCTACCAAAACTCACGGGTTTGGGGTAAAAATCTATTTTCTGCCTCGACTAAAATAGTGAGCGACCATCCTGCAGTGATTCTCCAGCTTTTTCCAAGCAAACACAGGGATAATTCCCCAATCCCAGCCAACATTCCCTCCCAGGCACTAAACCCCAGGCAGTTCCGAGTTCCCAGGGCTGGATCTGGGCTGTGGCAGGGTTTGGGCTGGGCCTGTGCTGTCCCCAGCTCGCTGCTCTGTGGCTGCGCTTTGGGGCACCATCGGTGACGGAGCGGCTTCACAAAACAATCCCCGTTTCCGAATTCTGCACACCTTCCTGCTGCACATCCCGGCGTCCAGCCCCCGGGAACGCTCCCACCCTCCACGCGTGCAGAGGGGCACAGCTCGGATGATTTGTGCACCCCAAAGGGAACTCGGGGGCCAAGCAGAGCTTCCCAAGCGTTGGTGAACACCCCCAGAGTTGATGGAGGCACGACGGATAGGGAAAGGCGTCCCAGGGAAGGTCAGCTCCTCCCTGCAGGACACAGCAACCTGCACGGGCACCCCAAATCCAGGAGAAGGCAGCAGAGGGTGTCCCTGTCTATGGCAGGGCAGGGAATGCGAGGAATTTTAAGGTCCTTTCCAACCCAAACCATCCCAGAATTCTCTGGCATGGGGGAACTCATAATTGGGATACAACCGGGCCTGGAGATTTTTCAGGGACACATTTATAACCAAGGTTCTCGCAGAGCCATCCCCGCCAGATCCCAAGGAACAAACACTCCCTTCCAAGCCCGGGCCTGAGGGAAGGCAGGAGAAGGCAGTAGAAGGTGTCCTTGCCTATGGCAGGGCACGGAATGAGACGAATTTTGAGGTCCTTTCCAACCCAAACCATTCCAGAATTCTCTGGCATGGGGGAACTCATAATTTGGATACAACCGGGCCTGGAGATTTTTCAGGGACACATTTATAACCAAGGTTCTCCCAGAGCCATCCCCGCCAGATCCCAAGGAACAAACACTCCCTTCCAAGCCCAGGCCTGAGGGAAAACCTGGCTCCCAAAGCCGCAGCGACGGGAAGGAGCAGCAGACACCCGGCACTCACCACTGAGCACCGATCCCGAACTCCAGAGCCGGAGCTGCATCCCCGAGAAGCATCTCCTCCCACGACTGCACGGTGTCCCTCTCCAGGGAGACTGATAAAAGAGGGATCACCGCATCCTCTCCTCCTCATCCTTCATTTCCGAGCCCCAGTGATGGAAGTCGGGCTTTCCGAACCGTTACGATCCATTTAGATCGCAGCCAGGCACAGAAAAGCACCGCTTGGTCTGGGTTTTGTTTTTAATTGAATAAATAAGAGCCGTTCTCCCACTCGCTGCCCTCAAAATTCCGGTATTTGAAAATCTACTTTGTTTGTAAATTGGAATGTGGAGCAGTACTACAAAGGACTGTGTCAGGATAATTGGATGAACAGAAACTCCTGTTTTCTGGAGGGTTTTGCTGCTCACACACATCCAGCAGATCTAATGGAATGCTCAGCATCCTGTCAGATTTGAGAGATGACATTACAAAGCTCTGCCAGCACGGCAGGCAGGCCGGGCTGTTCCTTTTAAACCACTCATGTTGCTCTAAATGAGAATTTAAGCAGACATTTATTTATTTTTAATTTGGAAAACAGCGTTTCAGCAGCAGCAACAACAAAAATCTATTCTGTGAAGCTCTGTTCTCCTTGTTGGGGGAATTGCTGTTAAATCCAGATCCTGCCTGGATCTCTCCCTCCTGCTGGAATGATTCAGCAGCACCTGGGGCACAGCGGGATGCTCACAGGGGTTCTTGTCCTTGGAGGTGAAGAGAAACCCCCTCAAATGCAACTCTTTGGGAAAATCCCTCTTTTGGCAGCCTAAGCAATGGATCTTTGGGAATCAGAGCCTGCACAAGCACTGGAATTGCCCAGGAGACTCCACAGGAGCTAAAAATCCCTTTGCAGCCCAAGAGTGTGATCGAGGATGAGGAGTGGGAGATCCAAGGTGCGGAGTGGGAGATCCAAGATGGAAAGGGGAATATCCAGGAGAAGGAGGGGAAGATCCAAGATGAGGAGTGGGAGATCCAAGATGAGGACGGGAAGATCCAAGATGATGAGTGGGAGGTCCACGATGATGAGTGGGAGAACCAAGATGATGAGTGGGGGATCCAAGATGGAAAGGGGAATATCCAGGAGAAGGAGGAGAAGATCAAAGATGAGGAGTGGGAGATCCAAGATGAGGACGGGAAGATCCAAGATGAAGAAGGGACGATCCAAGATGACAAGTGGGAGATCCAAGTTGAGGAAGGGGAATATCCAGGATGAGGAGGGGAATATCCAGGATGAGGAGGGGAATATCCAGGATGAGGAGGGGAAAATCTGTCCGAACAGAATCCTGTCCATGGATAAATCTGTAAACCAAAGCCAGCTGGATGGGGCTGGGATTACCCTGGGATACAGGAAGGTTGCTGCCCATGGCACAGGGTGGAACTGGATGGATTTAAGGTCCCTGCCAACCCAAACCAAGACTCCGTGACACCCTCAGAAAGCCACTGGAGAGTTCCCCAGCCCCTCCCTGGAGGAGCCAGCTCTGCTGGGATCCGTCCTGAGCCGGGGCTGGAGCTCATCCCATTAATCTTCCTCCCTGAGGGAAGGGACGCGGCCGGGGCGGGGAGATCGATAAAAGCTGCAATTAGGTGTTGGTAACAATCAGCTCCGGAGCAATTAGGGAGCCAAGTTCTGCCATCAAATATGCACAGAGAGGGGCAGCAGCAGCCAGGGCAGCGTTCCCATCTCTCCAGCAGCTCTGCAATTCCAGCCCTTCTCACAGAGCAGGGAGGGCAGGGGACATCTGAGGTGCTGCCACCTCACCTGATTAAAACACTTCTATATTATTTTCTTCCACCTGCAGGCACCTTTTTGAGTAGGCAGGATGGGGAGGAAATGAAAAAAACCAATTCCTATACATGGATTTCCCTTTGATTTCTTTACACACAGAATAGAGAAAATGCATTTGCAAAAACCAAGATTTACCTCAAGAAAAGGGAAAAGAGAAAGGGGAAATATTTAACTCTCCCAGGAAGGGAGCAAAACTAATTTGCTGTATTCAACAAAAAAAAACCAAAAAAAACCCCTCTCCACAGCCTGACTGCATCTAACCTTGCTTTTACATTCCTAAAGTGATTTCCAAATGAGGGCACGGATTAGGGAGAGCGGAGAGGGAACAGACAGCGAAGGTGTTCTGCAAAACTCAGGATCAATTTAAACAAGCTGCGAGGGAAATTGTTTTTTTATAGATTATCAGCAAAGCCAGACCCCGTCCCAAAGGACACGGGGGGCTCATAAATGATGTACAGACACGTCTTTGGAAAACAGACAGCGAATTAGAGCCACCCTAAAGCCTCCCTTCCTTCTCCTGGACGATCCCGATTCAGCTCTCCTGATGAAAAATGCATTTCGGCCGCTGTGCTTCCCGTGGAATTACACGGCCTGTTTTGTAGGGATTTATCTCCAGTGAAATATTTATGTCCAGGCCAGGTTGTGGAAAGGGTTACGGGGAGGTTTTTAAAGTATCAGCATCTCCTGTCCTACAGATCCCACTGCCTGCAGCCACCTCCCCTTCACCCCTGCGAGCTTTTACTGCTTGGCTGCTTGTTTTGCCTTTTTTTTTTTCCCCAAGCACTGAAAGGCAGAAAGAAGCTGCCAACCTCCACAAAAACCAGCAGGAAAAACGAGGGCAGGTCCCCTCTGGCAGCTGGGCCGAGGTCCTGCCTCGATTCCAGCTCGGGAACGGGGAGTTCAGTTCATTTTCCAACACTCAATCCCCAGCTCGTTCCCTCTGCCAACGCCGCTTCCGCGGCACGCACGAGACGAGAACCCCCTGGCATTTATCTAATCAGGGGGAATTGGAACATTCATCTTGACTCTTCTATTGAGGGAGAAAGGCTGGCTCAGACAGGTGCTTCGGAGAAGGCAGCGCTCCTGGCAGCCAGGGAAAAAGCATCCGAAGGGAAGCTGCCTTTTCCAGGCGTTTGTGCTGCACAGCCACAACGAAAGGGGTTTTTTCCCTTAAATCATTTACAGGTTCAAGGAAAACAGGGAAGTTAAATAATGACACAGCTCACGTGTTGAGGCCAGGACGGCACTGCTAAGAACAACCAGGGAACATCCAAAAGGGGCGGCTTTGTGGATTTCTCCAAGGAAAATCCTCTCCCTTTCCCTTGACTCATCTCCAGAGCTTCTTCCCAGCAAAGTCCTCTTGAGAGGAAACCTCCTGAGCTCCGCCGAGCCCAGCCTCGGGAGGGGACGGGCTGAGGGACTGGATGTCATTCCTGCTCCTTCCTGCTTCACCTCCCCTCTCCTGGACCCTGCCTCCAGAGCCAGCTGCAGCCACAACCTCCTCCAAAGACACCACAGGGAATGGTGGGAACACTTCCAAGGAATCCACCCAATCCACTCTGGCCCCACCGAGCCCAGCCTTGGGAGGGGACGGGCTGAGGGACTGGATGCCATTCCTGCTCTTTCCTGCTTCACTTCCCATCTCCTGGACCCTGCCACCTGCACCCACAACCTCCTTCAAAGACACCACAGGGAATGGTGGGAACACTTCCAAGGAATCCACCCAATCCACTCTGGTCCCACTCTGGTCCCGCCAGGGGCTGCCACAGCCTCGGAGCAGCATCTTCTCTCCTCTGCCAAAGGACCTCCTGTCCCTCAACAGCACCTGAACACCCCAATCCTGAAATGTTTTTATCCCAATCCCGAATTCTCCCCCGTGAGCACAGAGAGGGGCTGGAATGCATTTCCCAGAGAAGCTGTGGCTGCCCTATCCCTGAGAGTGTCCAAGGCCAGGTTGGAGGGGGCTCGGAGCGCTCTGGGATGGGGGAAGGTGTCCCTGCCCGTGGCACTGGATGGGTTTTAAGGTCCCTCCCAACCCAAACCAGTCTGGGATTCTGTGAGATCCACGCTTTGGGCGATTTCAGCTGGAAAATGAACAGCAGCCAAGATCATGCGGGGACGCAGCTGTGGATTCCTGGGAAAACTGGGATGGGCGAGGCCAGGCAAGGGCATTTCTTTCCTTCTTTCTTTACCTTGGTACTGGGCACTGAAGCCCTTCTGCCTGTGGTTGCCATCGGAGGTGAAGTGGAGCCGCAGCCAGTTTTTGCTGCTGATCACGGGGGCAGGCAAATTCATCCCAGTGAACCTGCAAGAGACCAAGGAGCACAGCCGCGTCAGGATCCGGTGAGTGCCAGCCCAAACCCGGCATTCCGGGCCCTCCTCCTCCCCCAGGGATTTGGGAACTCCTCCGTTGGTACCACATGCTCCTGGAGAGCGTCCCCCCCACCCCACGGGTCTTTCCAGCCTCACATTCCTGCTGGGATTCCCACCTGAGAGCTCCGTGTTTGTCCGTACAGAGGTGTCCATTCCTCTTTCCTAAGGCAAAGGACATTCCCAAACTTATTCAGTTCCTCTCTTCACATTTGATCAGCCCATGACAAAAAACTCTGTTTATTTTAACTCAGGAAGGGAAACGATGGCAGGAATCTCTTTATTTATTATTTTATTTATGACCTATCCCACCCTGAGGAAGGTTTCAGCCAGCAATCAAGGTGGGAAGCTCCAGAGCCCAGCAGCAGCCCTTCATCTCTCTTTACATTTTTATTTCCTTTTAAAATATGAGGCTGCTTGCTTCATTTTACTCCAGCTCACAATTCCTGGCTGAGTTTTGTCCCAAGCCAAGTTTTAGACGGGAACAACATTCTTCCCAAGTCACAGCACTCGGACTGAGGTCCATGATGGTGACACTCACCATGGTGGGGACACCACCACGACCAAAGCTCTTACAGAACCCTGTTAGCGTTCATGAAAGCTAATTATCTTAATTATCACTCATTTAAAAATTACTGCCACTCCAACACCCATTACTGGCATTCCAACACCTTTTACTGGCATTCCAACACCCATTACTGGCACTCCAACACCCCCTGCTTTCTTCAGATGAAGGCAAAAGGATCCTGGGAATCTGCTCCTTCCAGAGGATAATTCAGATTTGATTATTAAACATTTTCTAGCAGCAGATCTGACAGCCCATGGGGCATCCAAAGAGTCTTTTGGTCACCCAGCACCTCCAGAGGTGACCTCAGCTCCTCCTAAGCTCGAACCAGGCTGGAACTGGCATCGTTAATTAATGGCAGAGGGGCTGCCCCATGCTCCTGGCCCGTTAATGAGCTCGCAGGGTGATTAGGCTGCATAACTAATGCATCTCTGCCACCTACAGTACAATCCAGAGCCTGGATTATCCCGTGCCTGGATCCCGCAGCGCCCTGAGCGCCACCGAGGCGTTTTTAAGCTGGGCTTCAGCATCGTTCCCAACCATTTCTCCAGGGATTATTTCCATCTGCATTCCCTAGCCCTTTCACGAGGATGAGGTGGTGCAGAAGTGGATTCTCCGTGGTTTTCTGCCACCCTGGGGGAACTCAGAGGCAGCTGAACCGACAGAATTAGGAACTTCTTGGAACAACCGAGTTCAAACAAACAGATCTGGGGCTGAGATCAAACATGGGATGCCTCAAACCCAGCCTGAGGAAGTTGCCCTGGCTGGTTGTTATGACAACACCCTTAAACTTAAATAAAACTCAATACTCTCACCCCCCAAGGGCCACTTCATTGTTCATTCTGCATCAGCAGTCAAACTCCTCATAAATGATCTTTAGCTACGCAGAGCCAAATTTCCCTTTCACAGCTGTAATTCAATTGCCTGAGATAAAAAATAGACAACAATAACCCAAAGCTGCCTGAATGAGGCTCAGCTTCTCCTGTCCCCACCTCTCTGTTTCTGTTTTTAGTCAGCGCATCCTTGAAGGGTGGATTGAGCAGCCTGAGGACTGAGAATCCACTGACACAGACACTTCATCTCCACAGGCTCATGGAATCATTAAGGTTGGAAAACACCTCCAGGATCATCAAATCCAGGCCCTTCTGGGCCTCCTTTTCTCCAGGCTGAGCCCCTCCAGGGCTTCTCTCAGGACTGACTTTCCAGACCCATCCCACCACGAACTTCCAAGGATCCCAAATGCTGGAACTGTTAAAATTCTGCCAGCCCAGCGAAGAAGAACTTGGAAAATCAACTGGAAGGTAATAATGGATTGTACTTCCTGCTGCCTTTCCAACAGCAGGAAAAAATCCTGAAGGCAGAAGCAACAAAAAGTCCATCACAAAAAAACCCCAGTGCTCTGCACCAACAGAAGATTTAGGGAGAAGGAAAACCTTTCCCAGACTTTCCCTGCATGGAAATTTTCCTCAGTTCCCTGTGTCACTTCCTCAAGACACTGACAGCTTTTGCAAAGGACAAAATCAGCCAAGAAATCCCCATCAGCTCCTCATTTCCAGGCACACCCTGTCAGACTCTCCCACATGACTCTGATCCCCCCAAACCTCCCTTTTCTCTCCCGTTGCTCACCTGAAACCCAGCAGAACTGCAGGATGAAGGATTCCATCCCCTGAAAGGCACTGCCCAGCCCCACACTGGGTGGGAAAAGGGGTTAAAATGGTCTGGGTAAGAAATACCACGGCTGGAGTTCAGCATTTCATGGGAAACTGTGCCCACCTGCGGCTCCCCACCAGCTTTTCACCAGGAGGCTCCCACAGGTTTAAAATAATCATTAGGAAGCGTTAATAGTTAATTGATAATTAATTACAGCTGCAGGAATATTTAATTACAGCTGCATGGCCTCGCAATGCCAGTGTCCCGGCATAAATAATTTTGTTTCTGATAAGCCAGTGAGGCCTAGAAATAAAATCCCTTTTCTTCTGGCCCTCTGCCACTGTGTTCCTCAGTATTCCAGACTTTTCCTTTTTTTCTTAGCCCTTTTAATGCCTATTAAATTTGAAAGCCTCTTCCAGCCTCTGTCCATGTCCCCCTTTCTCCCTTTTCTTGCTGCCATCACCAGGACATAGAAAATCATCCCAGAATCATGGAATGGGTGGGGTTGGGAGGGACCTTAAAGCTCATCCCATCCCACCCCTGCCATGGGCAGGGACATCTTCCACAATCCCAAGGTGCTCCAAGCCCCGTCCAACCTGGCCCTGGGCACTTCCAGGGCTGGGGAATCACTTCAACCTGCCAGGAAATGCCTGACAGTCTGATGTTGATGCAAATCTGATCCAATTTCAAGTGACTTTAATATCAGACACCTAGCACACACAAATCAGGGCTCAGGAAATATGGGAATTCCTGTAACTGCCTGAAGAGCACCAAAAAACCCCTCAATGGCAGTGAAACTTTAAAACTATGGGGTTTTTTTCTGTATGTCTGAGCCCAATTTATCTCCCCCTGCAATTCAAGCTCGTGGTGGACGAACAGATTTTATGTTTTTACCCCATGGTTCTTTGTGACACAGAGAAACAGGAGCACAGCAGGAGCTTTCCACCCCCAGATCCCTCCTGCTGCACCCACTCCTGGATTTATTTCCCTTTCTGACCACCTTAATTTCCATGAAAACCAGGCAGCCATCCCCCCCAGGACACCAATCCCACAGGGGAATCCTGCTGTGCCTCCAGCGCTCCCAAAGCCACTCCTGCCCTGGGAGGAGCGGTGGCTCCATCCCTCCTGCTCCCTCAGAAACACCCTTATGGTTTACTGGGCACGCTGGGATCTCGTTGGACGTCTTTCCCAACGATTCCACAATCAGGAGTTTTCAGGATTTTCCTCTTTGTTTTACGTCGTGTTTTCCTTCGCTGTCACCACCGTGTCCCCAAGCCCCACCTGAGCTCTGTTTAGCCTGAGGAAAAAACTTCATCTCAAACAACTGATTTTATCCCAAATCCTTTCCATCCAAGGGATGCTTTTACCTTGAGTGACACCAAAGCCTCCACATTAAACCAAATTCCTTTATGCATAACACAGAGGGGTTAATGCCATCAAAACTCCTCTTTTTGAGAAAAAGCACTGAAGTGTGGCCTTCTCAACTCTTCTCTTTATTTCCTTCCTTGCTCTCGCATTTCCCACCGAATCCGGGCATTAAATATTTATCCCATTCCCTCCCCTGGCACAATTAGTATGGCTGTACATGGATGGCACTGATTACTCTGCATTCACATCCCATTATCTATTTACAATCCCAATTCCTGCTTTAATTTGTTTCCACACGGAGAGGAAGAAAAGGAAGGGGAAAAAAAAATCAATAAAGTGTCACAAAGTGAGGCAGAAGCACCAGAGGAGAGGAGGAGATGTTTGCACATGGGTTTTGAGCACCCCAAAATTTGATTATCATGAATTTGGCCATTAGTTCTTTTTAAAAGGGTCCAAATACAACAAGAGTCCCTGGTGTGGATGCTGCAAACCCAGTGCAGCAGTCAAAGGTCGTGACTAAGGGCAGGAATTCCAGCTGAAATCCTGTTATTCCAAGTGAAATATGGAGAGGATGGATTTAAACATCAACGTGAAGGCACCGACGTGCCCTGGTGCTGCCGAGAATCGGGGTGCAGTCAAACACCAGCTTCAAATAAAAGCAAAGGACATCATTGGGGATGTTTTTACCTTTTTTTCCCCCCGCCCTGAACTGCTTTTGCTGATTTATTTTAACGTCTCTGTCCATTTAATCTCTGTTTTGACACCCCCGTGGGTCTCTGCTGATAATCCCAAACATCAGCCAGGCTGGGTCCGGGCTCCTCCTGGAGCCTCCAACACAAATTCCGGGTGAATCTCCCTGATATTGCCTCTCCCTGGAGCTCAGCTCCAGCTTTTCCTGCCCTGGCTGTGCTTAACCCAAAGAGAGACCCGCTGGAGGGGCTGGGAGGAGGAGGAGGAGGGGAGATTCCAGCGGCATTTCCAGGGATGGAGGAGTCAAAGGGAGATTCCAGCAGCATTTCCAGGGATGGAGGAGTCAAGGGGAGATTCCAGCAGCATTTCCAGGGATGGAGGAGTCAAGGGGAGATTCCAGCAGCATTTCCAGGGATGGAGAAGACAAGGGGAGATTCCAGAGGCATTTCCAGGGATGGAGGAGTCAAGGGGAGACTCCAGTGGCATTTCCAGGATGGAGGAGTCAAGGGGAGACTCCAAAAGCATTTCCAGGGATGGAGGAGTCAAGGAGAGACTCCAAAAGCATTTCCAGGGATGGAGGAGTCAAGGCTGGCAGTCAGCAGGAAATCCAGGGAGAAGAACATACCTGGATCACCTCACCTCTGGAAATGTTCCAGGAGAGGCTGGACAGAGCTTGGAGCAGCTGGGATAGTGGAAGGTGTCCCTGCCCATGGATGGAGTGGCACTGGATGGGATTTAAGGTCCTTTCCAACCCCAACCACTCTGGAATTCCACGATCCACAACTGGATTCGGCACTGTGGACGCTCAGTTTAACCAGAATTGTTGAGGGCACAGAGCTGAGCCCAGCCCAGATTTCAATGCGAGCTCCATCCCCAGCCCAGCCAGAGCCTCCTTTTCCCTCGCAGCCTTTATTCCACTGAACCATCCTGCCAATTCCAAGATTCATTTCCCTCTCGCTGCAACTCAGGGACACTTCTCAGCAGCTCTTTATCTCCCTGTGTATTATTATTCACTTCACCTGTATTTTTAACTTTTCATCCAAACCTCTCCTCAAATTATCAGGAGAGCTGTACCATTAATTCTGAACATCTTATTTGAGCTTGTCTGCTCTCTTAAACAAAATATACTTAAGCACCTCTAGACCTCATTTTTCGGTCGCAGGAGACATCTCCTCACAATGGACTTTTACAAGGAAAATGAATAATTAGATCCAGTTATTGTTCCTCCTTTAATGCTGGAGGGATGGGAGGAGCACACCTGCATCTTAAATCTGCTCCAGAGCCTGGAAGTGGCTCAGGAAGTGCAGGGAGAGATCCCACATCACCCCACGTCTTGGGAAGCAGCAGGCTGGGACATGGAAATCCCCTGATTATAGGGAATTCTGTAAAAAAACCACCCTACAAACAATGAAAAGGAATTTCTGGGACCAGTCAGGGATTTCCCTTGGAAGGATGTGCCCCCTTCCAGGCTTCCCAGCCCCCTCCTTCCCTGGAATGTTTTAAAGATCCATCTTAACCCCAAGGACAGATTTAAACAAGCTTTCTCCTGCAGGAGGAGCAGGACACTCCTGATTTCCCAAAAAGAACGGGAATTCCCTCAAGGACAGGTCATTCCCAAGTGGGAGTGTGGGAAGCCTCCTGGCACATTCACAGCATCCCCTGCAGGCTCCAGGGAATCTGGTGGCACCAGATCCTGGTGGAAAGGACAGAACAGGAGAGCTTTGCTCCAAACCAATCCAGTCCAAGAAGTGCCACCAGTGCAGATCCAGCAGCCTTGGGCTGGAAATGAAGGAATTCTCCTGGTCTAGGCTTTGGCTCAGCCTTAATCCCAGGATGCAGCCGAAGGGCAAATCCTTCTGGAGCAAATCTGGCCTCCACCCGTGTGTCCTTCTTGCTTCCTCTCCCAGAGCTGATGTGGTAACAGCAGACTCCAGCTCCACAAGCAACAAATCACTCCCAAAGCTTCCACTTCCAGGGACGCCCGTCCTTGCTGCTTCCAGAACCTGCTGCTGGAAGGGAAATCCCGTTCATTTATTCCCCACTTCCCTCTTCCTTCTTTTTCCCTTGCATTTCCTCAATTTTCCTGCTGTTTGCAAGCAGCAGCAGAACTTCCACCATTGACATCACATTTAATTCCTGCCCTCTCCTAGAGAAATTTGCTGGCTAGGATCAAATCAATCCCTTTTTATTTTATATTTTTTATTTTGCAGGAACTTTTACACTGGAGTTCTTAATTCTTCCTTTTTAATGTGACATTTCCCCAGCTCATCTTTGAAGGAGCACAAACCGAATCCTTGGCTGATTTGGGGCGATGGAGCTCAACTGGAGACAAAGCCAAACCAATTTCCACTGTCCAGGGGGCCTGATAATCTCATTTTTCTGCTGTTTTCCTTCACCTCCGAAATGTTCCAAAATTACCTCAGGCTGAATTCTCCTGGATCTCCGTTCTGGATTAATTTCACTTTAATAAGAAGTGATTCAATGGTCCACAGGCATTTCTGGAACTGTCACAGCAGAGCAACCCAACAGGTGAAAGTGTCTCCGAGGGGTTTTTATCACATTTAGCAGTGATTTATGCACAACCCACCCACTATGGATTAGTTTTTCTTGGATTTCATGGATATTCCACACATTTACACACACAGGCAATGGATATTCATGTTAGATATAAAAAGAGCAACGAGCTCATCTCAGAGACAAGTATTTGCCAGCCATTCATAAATTTTAGCTTTTTAGTTTTAGAGTGAAAACCTCTTTAACCCAAAGGCACAACTTTCCATGGAGCAAAATTCAGCTGGTGCAGAAAGGTGATTGTAAAACACTGAGCTGGCCATGAACACAGAAATATTCCCAGTTTTCACCCCTGATGCAGCTCTAATCCCACCAGAGCTCCAACTGCAGAGCATTCCCGAGGTCACACAGAAAAGGGCTGAGCTTCAAAATTCTGAAATACTTCAGAACGGACACAGCCAGTGCCAAAAGCCTGGGGGAGACGGGGCTCCTGCCAGGACCCAGCTTTGTTCTGCACTCAGGTTGCACATCAGGAGGCTGGGAATTCCAGGAGGCTGGAAATTCCAGGAGGTTGGAAATTCCAGGAGGTTGGAAATTCCAGGAGGAATTTCCTCATGGAAAAGGTGGTCGGGCCTTGGAACCACCCAGGGAGGTTTGGAGCTGCCATCCCTGGAAGTGCCCGAGGAAGGCCTGGACGTGGCACTCGGTGCTCTGGGCCGGGGACAAGAATTGGTCACAGCTTGGCCTGGGTGACCCTGGAGAGCTTTTCCAACCTCAATTATCCTGGAAAGGAAACCAGGTTCTTCCTCCTCCTGTGCCAGTGCTGCATCCACAGGGAGACCCCCGGACTCCCCGCAAACGGGGACAGAAGGGGCTCCCCCCAATTAAAACCGTCAAATAACGAACGCCACCCTCGCTGCTAATTACTCCAACAAAAAGCAGTCAAAAGTGAGGGAACCAAAGCGCTCCCACCACAGCCCCACCCCGACACCAGCGCGTGGTTCCAGCCACGCCACAACAAGGTGACAAACACGATTATATTTATTCCATTCGGGAGCAAGCGGCCCCTAATTCGGCACAACAGACGGCAGGATAATGCAACCGAGGCTCTCTAATGCTGCACTGCAAATCCCCCCCACCGAAACCTGCTACAGCTTTATTAGAATTTCCTCTGAAGCCTCCCTATCAGAGCTGAGGAGATTGTTGTCCCCGGGCAGGCACGGGGAGATGTGCTGATAAGGAGCGGGGCTGTGTTTATCACCAGATAAATAACAACCAGCCTCGCTCCCCGCTTTGTCACCCTAACAATGCACTGAAATTCCACTAAACCTGGAGTTTTAGTGACAAACGAGGAAAGGCAAGGAAAGGGGGATGTTTCAGCCCGCTAAAATCTGCAGAGGGAAATTTTGGAGCTCGAGCCTGGCAGTTTTCCAGCTCAGTGGGCACCTTTGGGAACTGGAGCACAAGCAGGTCACCTCGGCTGCGCCCCAGACACGCAGCCGGGACTGAGCTGATCCCAGCTGGCTCTGGGATGTCACATTCACAACGGAAGAGGCTCGGTGGAAGTGACAAACTCGGTGCATGCGACGCTGCTCGGTGGCAGCTGCACCGCGGTGGCACCAGGCACAGGCGCAGCCCTGTCCTGTCGTGTCCTGCAGCCCTGCCCTGCTCCCAGCCTGTCCCTCCTGCAGCTCTGCTCTCGTCAGGCATTAATGTGACATTCCGGGAGAGAAAAAGGGCCGTGGCCACACCTGCTCCCGTCACCTCTCAGCTGCGGAAGGAAAAACACCTTTAGGAAAGAGGAGGAAAAGAAAATCGCATTAGATCTCTAAGGATGCCACCACTCGAGGACTTCAGCCACGAGTCACCTGCCACGCACTACAGGAGCCACCAGCTGCCCCCAAACCAGCCCAGGTGCCACCTCTGAGCACCCCTCTCCTCTGATTTTCCATTTGTTTCCCAAGTTTCTACAAATCTCTTTTACAGTGCAGCAAATAAAAGTCACAGCAACTGGGAGAAAACGAGATTTGGGAAGTGCAACTCGGGTTCCTGACAGCTCCATGAAAAACCTGCTCGAATTCCATGGCTGTAGGAATGACAGCGGAATGCAAAGCAGCCTTGGGAAGAATGGAAGCAGGACTGGGAGTTCCCTGAGGCAAGGAATGATTTTCTGGCTCACCTCTGGCACCGTGGGACGGGAATGTCACCGGAGTTTTATGATCAACCCCACGTTGATCACAAATAATGACCCCAAGCCCCCCCAGATGCTGAAATCCCCCCTTGGGGGCACAGAGTTTCTGCCTCCCGTTCGGAGCTGAGGGGAACTGAGGGGCTGTGACCAGGGAGGTGACAAAGCCCCTGGGGACAGGTGTAAGCCAGGCCTAGTGGTGCTGCCTGCAGGCCTGAGTCTGGACTAATCCAGTCCCTGACCATTCCCACCAGTTCCTCCAGCACAGGCTCTGACTGATGACAGCAACACCACATCCTGTCCTCCCGCCACCTCCTCCAGCTCAGAACAGGCTGAAGGTTTTATTTTTATCTTATTTTTATTTATTTTTACTTTTATTTATGAACCTGGAGTGATGGCAAAACCGTGCTGGCCCAAAGTTACAGCCCACCGGGATTCCTGAGGTGGTGCCGAGCTCTGACTGTGCTGGGAGCTCTCTTGTGGGTGAGGCTCTTGCTCAGACCATGAAAAATTCCTGCCTTGGGACAGAGAGATGGAAAGGCTCCACCACTCCTGGGTATTTGCACAGAGAACCCACATTCCCAAGCTGCCAGCAGACACAGCAAGTTGAACTCTCAGTGTCAGGGCTCTTTTACTCCGTTAACTTCCAGCTGAAGTTGGGTTTGGGAGCAGAATTCCCCTTGCACAGCGCTCGGAGGAGCCATCTGCTTATTTACTCCAGATCTGAATAGAGCACCACGGCCACGGCTGAGGGAAAGCTGAGAGGTGGCTTCCAGCCAAATCCCCAGAATCCGCTTGGTCCCAGTCTCCAGGCCCAAACCCACGATAAATTCTTTAAGAAAGGCTCCTGTGGTGGCCTCCCCACACAAGGAGTGCAGCAGTTGGGAATCATGGAATGGTTGGGGATGGAAGGACCTTAAACTCATCCAGTTCCACCTCCCTATCCCAGGGTGCTCCAAGCCCCGTCCAGCCTGGCCTTGGACACTTCCAGGGATCCAGGGGCAGACACAGCTTCTCTGGGAATTCCATTCCAGCCCTCACTGCTCTCTCAGGGAGGAATTTCTTCCCAGTATCCCACCCTAATCTCCCGTTTCCCAGTCTGAAGCCATTCCCTGTGTCCTGTCCCTCCATCCCTTGTCCCCAGTCCCTCTCCAGCTCTCCTGGAGCCCCTTTAGACACCGAACATTCCAAGGCAGTGTTGCCAGGCACTTTTTTGGCCTGACTGAAGCATCCAAAGCAGCACAAAACCCTTTTCCCTCTCCATCCCTGGAGGATCCACCCTGGTCCTCCAGGTGCCTCTTCCATCGCCTCCAACCCATCAGGAAGCCATGGAATTGTGTCCTGTTCCAACTCTCTGCTCCCATCAAGGGGAAGTCACTTCTCCAGTATAAACCATTAATAATTAAAGCCTTTGAGGTGGCTGCAAGGGCAGTGGGAGGCAAAGAAATCATTCAATTCCTCTCCAAGGTCATCCAAGGAAATGAGAGCTCCCCGAAGATTCCCCAACTGGAAATATTCATGTCCTGGATGTTGTAACTCCAGAGAAAGAGAGAGGGAGATCAAATACTGGGAAAGCTCTGAGCGGGAGCTACGGAAGGCAGGAAATCCAGCATTAAGGCAAACATTGGAACAGATTCAAAAGGAGCAGAAGGGAGGAGGAAAAGATACAGATAAGGATTGTCTCCAACGGGGACCGTGTTTACCTTATTAATTTCTGATCCCGCTCTCCTCGGAGCAAGGTGCTTGGGATTGGGCAGGAACGAAACAAAAGCTGGGCACCGTTCCCAGAAAAGCGGCCTGGGAGCTGTGAATCTCCCCCAGCAGCCCAGCAGGGATCCGTGTGTCACACACCGAGGTCAGCACCGAATTCCCCGCGGCACCGAGGGGACGTGGCCAAGGTGACACGGCTGGGATGGCCCCGGGCCCGGAGCTGGGCTCGCTCTCAGGTACGATCTGCTGTGAAGTCTAGACACGCCTGGGGTCACGCCTTGCTCGGGAAAAGGCATCTCCACACGCTGATTTATTTGTGCTTCCTGCCTTTTGTACAGCATGGAAAATATTCCTGTCCCCGTTTCTTTTTTTTTAATTTTTTTTTCCAGGTCCTGCATTTAGGCAGAGAGCAGGGACTGGAGGATTAAAGGTGAACATTTCAGGAGCTCCTCACGATTTATTGATGTCACCAACTGCGGCAGCACTTCCAGGTTGTCTCTGACCCCTCTCAGCTCCAGAGAGCAGCAGGCTCGAAGGCTTCTCCCATCCCAGCTCCTGCCTCCTTCTCCAACCTGAGCATCCATCCCGTCCTCACAAAAACGAAGCGTTTGCACAGAATCCCAGCATGGTTTGGTGGGAAGGACCTTAAGGACTATCCAGTCCCACCCCTGCCGTGGGAAGGGACACCTTCCACCAGCCCAGGGTGCTCAGAGCTCCCTCCTTCCCCTCAGAAGGGCAGCGCTGTTGCTGATTTACACTAAAAACTAAAAGGCAACAGAAGAGATTATCTGGGATCACCGAGAGGAATTTTTATGAGGGAGCAAAGCCTGGGTAATGATGATGTTGAAGGAGCAGTCGTTTGCTCAGAATGGTCCCCCTGGTAATTCCTGCAGTGTCTCCAGAAGTTTAATACACGGGATTATTGCAGGGAAGTCTCTCAGAACGAAGCAGATCCTTAACTTGCTTTGACATTGTCATTTTACACCGCATTATTCCACGGGAGACCTGCAAAGCAATAAATCCTTCCTTTGCCAGGATGTGGGAGCCCTTTGAGAGGTGCCAGCCACCAGCTAAAGCAACAAATTGTTCAGCTAAATTCTCATTTCTGCCCTGAATTCCACCTTGTCCTCAGCGACTCTTTAGGAAAAAAAAATGAGGAGTCACCTGCTCAAAGCCTACAGGAAGCTCTGAGATTTCATTCCCTGATAAACTCATGCTGGAGCTTTAATTTAACAGCAGCAGAGACACGAAAGGTGCTTTTCAGTAACTTCCACTCAATGGCACAATGAGAGAAATAAAACTTTGTTCTTCCCCTTTTAGTCCTTTCCGAACTCATCCTTTCCAACCCAGCTTTGGCTGTTCCTGCCAAGAAGGACATTGTGAAAAGGTGTTTGAAATGCCCTGTTTACTCAGGAAGCAGCTGAGTAACTCGAGCAGGAGAGCATAAAACAGGCCTGGCCTTATCACTTTGGGTGAATCATTTAGAAAAATCCATTTTCAAGGGTGTTTGCTGTTGAGAGAATCCCTGGAATTCGCCACAAGTGAATCAATTGTTGTTTCTGAGGATCAAGTGGCACCTTCTCAGCAGCAAAGTCAGGGCTCCTGTGTCCATCCAACATTCCAGCACCCACTCAGCAGTAACTCCTTCAGACATTCCCTGGCTGAAAGCTCTCAGGGAAGGGAAAAAACCTCATTTTGAATTCCAGCTGCCCCTGTGCTCCCACTTTCAGCCAGCCAGGAATTCCCAGGTGGGTTCACCAAGTTCCCAGGTGGGTTCATCAAGCTCCCAGGTGGGTTTATCAAGCTCCCAGGTGGGTTTATCAAGTTCCCAGGTGGGTTTATCGAGTCCCCAGTGCTGCTTGTTTCCTCCTTAGACAAAAGCCCCCCTCACTGCCTTATGCACTCTGGCCTTCACAAAATACTCATTAAAATCCCCACATTGTGCACAATTCCTATTTTAGAATCCAGACAGGCCATCAGGACACAGCCTGCCAAATCCCAAAAAAACTTCCACCTGCCACTGGCAAAACAAGGGAAGGAGGCAGGGAATCAGCCAAGGTCACACAGATAGATTGGAGCAAACTGTGGAGTCCAGGAAACTCCATAAATCTGAGGGGTGATTTGACGCCCAGAACGCCCAGCCCAGCTCCACAAGTCCTGGGGAAGCGTCTGAAACGCTCTGCTCAGCCCAAAGCTGGGAGCAGGGAGCAGGATTTGTTAATTCAGGCAGCTTCACGCTGTCTGCTTGGTATCAATGGGTTTAGCTGGTGTCTGCTGTGGAGTTGGACACAGGAGGAACGGAGATTTCACTGGCACCAATCCCAGGGCAGCCTCTGCCAGCAACAGCTGCTCCCTGGCTGGGGAACCAGAGCCATTCCTGCTCCCAAAGCCCTGCAGCCCCGGCAATGAAGGACTCAGACCCGAGCGCTGCATTCCTGACGTGCCAGGCTGTCCCAGGAGCTGAGGAGAAACCCAGCAGAGCCAGGAACACCGGGAAAGGGCTCTGGGGAGGCACGTCCTGGGGCTGGGACGCTTCGAGGGAGATGCTTCTAGGACAGAGCCCACCAAGAGAACCTTCTGGAAACTTACCCCTGAGCACAACCAGTCACTGGGGACAGGCACCACAACCTGGGGCAAGGCAAGGACCGAAATCTCCACCAGCTGCTTCCACACTCCCATTCCTCATCTGCTTCCATATTCCCATTCGTCAGCTGTTTCCACACTCCCACTCCTCATCTGCTGCTTCTTCCAGTGCAGTCCTGGGACACAGCACAGGCTGCCCCATCCCTGGGAGTGTCCCAGGCCAGCTTGGAAAGGACTTGGAGCAGCCTGGCATAGTGGAAGGTGCCCCTGCCCATGGCACGGGATGGAATGGGATGAGCTTTGAGGTCCCTTCCCACCCAAAGCATTCCAGGATTCTCTGAAGGGCTGAGAGTTTCACAGGACACGTGTCAAGGTTGACTCAACGTCGCCTTGTGTCTGGATTAATTACATCATCCTTAATGAGAAGTGAAAATTATTAACTGTGAACAGCCCTGAGTGCCCCAGACTCTTCAGTGGAATCCCAGTGGGAAACCAGTGTTCCCGGGGATGTGTGGGGGGAAAAGGGTTGGATGGAGTGCCCAGACCTGGTGCTGGGATGCTGCCGTGGCTCCAGAAGAGCAGCAAGATCTCCTCCAGGGCAGGAAAATGAGGGATCAGCCAAGAATTCCAAATTACTGCAGCACCTTCTCCTGGCTGGGAGCTGCCTGTGGCACCTCAGGGACAGGAGCCAGCACCAGCTGATGGTCACAGCCTCTCCTCAGCACTCACAGCTTGTGGAAATATCCCTTCTGCTCAGCCAACAGGTCAGCTTTTCCCTGGATTACGGCAAAACCAGCTCCCACGGAGACCCCACGATGCCTGACCAGTAACAGGGGGGAGAATGGAGGGAGCAGAGGAAAAAGGAGCAAGTGCCACATTCCAGCAGGTCTTAATTTATCCAGGAATTACCCCCAGACATCACCCCAGGAGCTGGAGCTGAGCTGAGGAAGTTTCACCTGGGATGACGGGATCAGGATCGCGGGGCGTGGGAAGCTCCAGCTCTGCATTCCCAAGCCACTGCACGCCCAGAACACACAGCCAGCCCCTCCAGGCAGCGATTTTCCCATCTCCCAAACCCCTCATCATCTATTTTCAGCCCTCCCAGACAGGTACTCAAGGCACTCATTTCCCCAGCTACCCAGACGGACAAAACCAGCCAGGATTGACAGGTTTGGGTTCATTCCAAAGGATAATTTCTGTTCTTTTTCTAAAATCAACACTCCTTCATCTCCCTCTGTACCCAAGGATTTCATCTGTACTCCTGAAACCAGCTGATGACCACACACAATGTTCATTTTACAGAAGATCCCGCTCTGCC
Source organism: Callaeas wilsoni (assembly GCA_013398955.1). Taxonomy (NCBI): domain Eukaryota; kingdom Metazoa; phylum Chordata; class Aves; order Passeriformes; family Callaeidae; genus Callaeas; species Callaeas wilsoni. The sequence goes on from VWPU01006685.1 coordinate 50,529, forward strand.
CTTGGAATTCCTTGAAACAAATCCACCCTGATCCAAACCTGGTCTTTCTTGTCTAGTCAGTTTTTCTTTAGTTCAAACAAAAAGGGTTATTTTATGGAACCCCAGACAACTGCAAGTGAAAGTACTGCAGAGAGGGCAGCCATAAAAAACTGCTGTTAATATTTAGGGGACAATCAACACAAGAAAACAAGAAAAAAAACCCCAATTGTTCCAGCTGTCCATCAAACTGCGAGCACCATCCTGTACCTGTGGGTACAGATCACCCTTCATTATGGCACCTCTATCAAAGTGCACTCGAGTCATTTCGTATTTGCTGTGTCACAGCTAAATTATCAACAAGTACAAGCAGAAATGGATTTTTACAGCCAGGAGATTAAATTACACACCCTCCCCTCGCTCTCTCTCTCTCATGAAAATCCCCGGAACGAAGAGCAGGTGCGTTAGAGCAGAAATCAAGGCGGTGTTTGGTCTGTTCTGTTGACAAATATTACCCAAATACCAACCCCAAAGCACAGCGGGCAGCTGAGGGAGGTCACCTCCCTATCAAGGAAAAGCAGGCAGCGAATTCCCTCGGAACACAGCTGCTATCAGGAAATATTCCCGAGATCAGCCCTCCCTGAACCTTTGTTATCTCACCCGCCGGCATCTTATCTGGGGACTCGCAGCACTCCAACATTTACATGCAGCATTTCAAGTCCTTCCTCCCAAATCACGTCCTCATCAGCTCCAGCGTCCCCTGCCCTCACTCACAGGTGGCTCTGCCTGTCCTTGATGTCCCCACCCTGGCCGTGGATGCCACCAGAGCCGAGCTCCGCGCCAGGAGAGGCTCAGGATGAAGCAGAGGGACGTTGGTGACACCAAGGGCTGTGAGCTCGAGGCTGCCTCCTCCTGATGGTGCAGGGAGGGATCCCTTCACTTCCACTGTGAAACACTTCCAGGAGTTTCACAGCCCCAGCCCAGAGAGGGAACAGGGACAGTCATGAGCCATCTGTGACCTGGCCCGGTGATGGCCTTGGTGGCACCATCAGAGACTGCGGTAAAACCATCTCCACGTGAATGAAACACAGGAAGAGCTTTGGAAAACCTTCACCTGGGCATCAGCGAAAGAAACTCATCTGGGGGGATGAATCCCAGAATCCCAGAGTGGGTCAGGTTTAAGGGACCACAGAGGCTCATCTGGTCCCACCTCAGGGCCATCCCAGAGCACAGGGCACAGCAGTGTGTCCAGATATTCTGGAATGTCCCCAGGGAGGAGCCTCCACAGTCTCTCTGGGCTCTGTTCCAGTGCCCACAGTAATGATCTGCCTCCTGTGCAGGGGGAATTGCTGGGATCAGGCCCTGCCCGTTCCTCTGGTGCCATTGCTGGGCCCCCAGAGCAGAGCCTGGGCCCTGCTCGGACCCTCTCTGCACACAGGGACACCCAGGAACACCCAGGGACACACGGGGGACACCCAGGGACACTCAGGGACACCTAGAGACACATGGGGGACATCCAGGGACACACAGGAGACACCCAAGGACACCCAGGGGACACCCAGAGACACACGGGGGACACCCAGGGCCACACGCGGGACCCCCGAGGGACACCCAGGGACACCCAGGGCTGAGGGCGCCTCTCAGCTGGGGCTCCTCTCGAGGCTGAGCAGCCCCAGCTCCCTCAGCCTCTCCTGGGCAGGGAGATGCTCCAGGCCCTTCCTCGTCTCCACAGCGCTCCAGGAGCTCCCTGGCCCTGCTGTGCTGAGGATCCCAGACCTGGACAAGCACTCCAGGTGTGCCTCACAGGGCTGACAATTCTATTTTTAATTCTCACTGAAGACAACAACCTACAGCCCAGCTGATCCCGCCCGCCCCACGTGAAGCCACTCCTGCCTTCACTCCTTTCTCAGAGGACAAAAACCCAAGGAATGCCCTTGGCTCCCTTCTCCCAGAGGCCCTGGGGTGGTCAGCAACAATAAAAATGTGCCTGCAGAGCTTTCAGCCTCAAAGCCCAATTCTCCAGGCGCTGTTCCCTGTAATGGCATTTTTTTTACGGCCCAGCCGAAGGAACCTCATCTTGCAATTACTCCATTTAATGCCATGTAATGGCTAAGCAGGCTGGGCAGCTTCCTGGGATATGGGAAAGGAGAAGCGTGGTATAATTGCATTAAAGTGGCAAACAGGAGCAACTACTCACATTAAAAAGGGTCAGGGATAAAAGGCAACACGGCGTGAATTGTAGAGAAAGCAAAGAGTTTATGACCTGCAGCTGAAGGTCTGGCAGCTTTTAGCAGCACGAGAGGGACCCTCCCCTCCCGTCCCCTCTGCTCCCCATCAGGACAAGAAAGGGGGAAAAGGAGGGAGCTGGGAGCATAAAATCCAAAGGGGATAAACTGGGTGTGAGGATGGAGACAGCAGGTCAAGGGCAAGGCACCTCCAGGGAGATGATTCCCCTGGTGCACTGCAGCATTCCCGGGAGAATCCGGCAGCACAAGGTCCTAAAGCTGGGAAACACCTGCTGACCAGCCCCTCTTCCCAGGGCAGAGACCTCCCTGATCCCTGGCTTCACAGCAGGGAAAAGGAGACTGGAAGAAAAAAAAGGGAATAAAGGTGATCCTTTGCAAAACCTCTGGGGTGACCCTCAGCAGTGCTGAAGGAGGGATGGCAGCGGGTGATGAATTCCTGAGGGTAAACACTCCCCACTCCAGCTTGCAGAACCCAGAAGTCAAGTCTCCCAGGCTCTGGAATTAAGGCACAATGAGAATTCAAGGAATGGAGTGAAAGGATTTTACCCTAAAAGAAGAAAACAATGAAAGCGAGAAGGACGTGTCCCACGTGTTCCACATCTTCCAACCTGAACGATGATTCCATGGTTCTACTCCCCTTTGCTTTGCATGAGGAAAAACCACAAAACACACCAGGAAAGCAGCTCAGGCACCAAGATCAGGCTGAAGGGAGCCACGGGCACACCTGAGCTACAGAGGGACCTGTTCTGGCTCAAACGGAGCCTCTGAGCTCAGCCGTACACACCTGAGAGCACCTGTACCTGTAACAAATGGAAAACATTCACCACAGCATCACCAGACTGTAAAATACAGGATTTTCTATTCACCTTGGGGCTTTTACGGCCCCATCCCCGTGCTGAGACCTTTTCCTGCCATCCCAAATCAGAGGGAAGAGTCTGAGACACGAAGCTTTTAAAAGCTGGATTCACCCTCTGTAATTATAACAACCAACAAAGAAAATGCTGAAACTTTTCCTTTCTTCTGCTCCTGCAGGAATGGGAATCTTCCCGACATTTCAGCTTCTCCCTCCATCAGACTCCACACAGATCCTCCACACCTTCACACGTCTGATCCTTTCAGCTCAGCTCTCAAATGTCAACATTCATTTACCTCCTAATTAACATCATTACGAGCAGTGACATTTTTCTCATCTTCTTGCTTAGGGTTTTTTTTGTGTGTGTGCGTCCTGATGGTTTCTGTCAAGAGGCTGTTTTCACTTCCAGTTTTGTTTTTTTTTAAGTAACAGTAAAAACTTGTTCTTTCCAATGAGGAGCTGCTGTGTATTCCAGGGATTGCTCCTGACATGGAGGGACTGGGAGCGCTGCTGGAAGCGCTCCGGCAACAGCTTCACCTCAACATTAATTGCAATTCACGGAGAGTCTTCTCCTCCTGTTAATTTTCCTGGCTTGCCTTTGACGTTATTCCTCCTGGCATGGAATTTTCACCCACCACAGCAAACTGGAGCCAATTCCATCCCTTCATCAACACTCATTACCTAATAGGGCAGGCAGAGCAGTGGTCAAGGTCTGGGAGGGTTTTTGGGGGGTTTTGTGGCTTTTTGTGGGTTTGGGTTTTTTTTTTTATTTTGCCTCTTTGGCTACAATATTATCTGCTGAATACAAGCTTTGCAAATTCTGCTTTTCACTGCAAATCCAAACAGGCCCACAACCAAGATTTTGTTTCTGCCAGGACTGGTGGCAAAATCCCTCCTTCCTAACTAGGTCTGGGCAGCCTCAGGACACATCTGGACCCTCTGCCCTGGCACTGAGGAGGTGTCTCAGCACATCCACAGGCCCTGTTCAGGTTCAGGCAGGAAAATGGACACAAATCCCCTTTAATCACCAATTCCAGGATGTCTTTGTGTGTATTCCTATGATTAAACAAATACCTGGAGAGAGAATCAGCAGCCACAGCCACAGGAGAGGCTTTGCAGTGTCTTAATGTGTCCAAAGCCCAGTTTTCCTGGGCTCTGCTCCCCACAAATGATTTGTCCTTAACAATCAACTGTTCCATGTGAAAATCCTCTAATAAAAGAGGGAACTGGAGCAATAAAGCTGCTTCATTCTGGTTTCTCTGCCTGCAGAGGCCCCATAAAAGCGGTGGTGGGTTAAACCGAACTCCATGTCGCAGAAAAGATCGATGGCTGCGTCCCAACCCCAGCACTGCCCTGTGTTTATTCCAGCACTTCTATCCCAGATTTCCCCGGACCCAGCTGACCTATTTTGACGGAGGATGTAGGTAATCCAGGGACATGAGCAAACACTGTGCTGGGTTCAGATAAACGGCCTCGATTCAAAGTGAATTTTATAAATGACCCAGCCCAAGTGGGACAGCGCTGATGCCTTTATGTGCATTTTAACACAATGCACCCCTTAAGGCAGCTGGGCTGAACTGCATCAATTCCAAATTTAAATATAATTCCCGAGGAGGAACTCATGAAAAAAAAAAGAGGCTAAATAAACCAAATCAGGGAAAGAGCAGAAGAATTTTATTTGTAGCTCCTGAACTGTGGGAATTGGGGAGGCTGGAAAGTCTCTTAGGCTGAATTATTGAGATAATAAAGCACCTGCTGAAGGGACCTGTGACTGCTGGAACGAAATTATTTCATTGCCCCAGAATAATCACCAGGGCAGGTTTTCTTTGGAGAGCAAAGGAAACAAGGGAAGGGAGAGCTGGAGAGATAAATGGAATGCAAATCACCCTCTCCACTCGCAGGGAGAGCCGGGACGTGAAAGGAAGAGGCTGGTGGGACAAACGGAGTTCATTTACCAGCCTGAGGTCACTGGGAAACAACCTGGAGCAAACGCAGGAGAGGAACTGGGAAGCACTGGATTTTGCCACGAGCCTCCTCAGAGCGCTCAGCCCCTCTCTGCCAGGATTAAGCAGCCCGGCAATCACGCAAATCCGAGCTGCGCTGGAATTACGCAATTCCAAAGTTATCCGTGTGCAACTCAGGGATGACTCCTGGCTCCCAAGGTTTCTGCTCCCCCATCTTTACCTTTCAGAGAGACAAGTTCTACAGAGCAGGGGCTGTTTCATAATTTAGTACTTATGCAATCGGCTACATATGAATATTTAACACTACTGGGAACTTCAATAAATCACCTTGTACTCGGAATGAGTGGTCAAAATTTCAATTTGTTTTATTCATAGTCCTGTCCTCAGTCACAAGAATTCTGATGGGGACAGCCAAGCTCACCTCTGCCTGGGAACGACTGATTTCACCTTTTGGAAACAACCAAACAAACCACTGGGAATTTCTTTTCTTCCCAGACAAAGCTGCAGAACCTTACTGCATTTCCATCTGCTAAAGCATAATTAATGAATGCTTTTAAACCTGCAGAACCTCTCAAATTAATGAAAAGTCCACCCAAATAAATTAGCCATGGAGTCCAAGGGCTGTGGATTTAAATAACAGTGGTTCTCCTGACAGGAACCAAGGAACAGCTGTCACAGACAATTATTTTTAGGGCTGCTACTAAACCATTTTCCCATTATCAGCTGCCACCTCGCAGCGGCGAGCGGCGGCTCCACGTTTTATCATGACAAAAAATCCGAGGCCTCCGCTTCCCTCCCTGGGTGTTACAGGTTTGTAGAACATCGGCTGAGGAATGGAGCCAAAATCCTGGCGCTGGAGGAGAAGCACGGCCCTGGGTGAAGGGATGTGATGTCACCACAGCTGTGATGTCACCACGGCTGTGACATCACCACAGCTGTGACGTCATCATGGCTATGACATTGTCACATCCCTCCGGCCAAAAGGATTACAGGAAGAAGATGTGGCTCCTCCTGCTGGGCTTGGGGAGCCACTTGTCACCATGGCACATCCTGAAATTCGGTCCATGGAGAGTTCCCGACTCAGCCAAGACCTGCTCCATCACCATGGCTGTGACATCACCATGGTGATGACATCAGCACATGCCTCCAGCCCACAGAGTGACAGTGACCAGGCCTGGCCCGTCATGCTCGGCTTTGGGAACCTCGTGTCCCCATGGCACAGTGATGGCACCACAGCAGATCCCAAAATTCTGTCCATGGAGCACTCCCAGCTCATCCAAGACCTGTTCCTACACCATGGTGATGACATCAGCACATGCCTCCAGCCCACCGAGTGACAGTGACCAGGCCTGGCCCGTCATGCTCGGCTTTGGGAACCTCGTGTCCCCATGGCACAGTGATGTCACCACTGCACATCCCAAAATTCCATCCATGGCACACTCCCAACTCATCCAAGACCTGCTGCACTACCATCGCAATGACATCAGCACCTCCCTCCAGCCCACAGAGTGACAGGGACCAGGCCCGGCCGGTCCTGCTCGGCTTTGGGAACCTCGTGTCCCCATGGCACAGTGATGTCACCACTGCACATCCCAAAATTCCATCCATGGAGCACTCCCAGCTCATCCAAGACCTGTTCCTACACCATGGTGATGACATCAGCACATCCCTGCAGCCCGCAGAGTGGCGGGCACCACGCCCGGCCTGTCCTGCTCGGCTTTGGGAACCTTGTGTCCCCATGGCACAGTGATGTCACCACCGCCCACCCCAACATTCCATCCACGGGAGCGCTCCCATGTCAACCCCAACCCTCTCCACCACCCTGACTATGACATCAGCACGTCCCTCCAGCCAATAGCGCTGCAGGCAGCCGGCCCGGCCCGTCCCGATTGGCCCCTGGAGCCTGATGTCACAGCGGCGTGGTGACGTTGGCACGCTGGCCTGGCCCGTTGCCTCAGTGCGCTCCGGCAGCCGGTGCTGAGGGGCAGCACAGCCTGCGCTCCTCCGCAGCGTTCCGCAGAGGAACTCGAGGAACCGGGTCCCAGAGGGCAGGAGCAGGAGCGGCCCAGCCCGGCCTGCCCCCTGCGGCCATGGCCCGGCCGGTGCACTCGGGGAAGGGGCCCAGCACCACGCTGCTCTTCCGCATCTCCATCCAGAGGCCCGGCCGCCTCGTCGGGAAGCCCCTGGGGAGGCGCTCCATGCTCCGCGCCAGGAAGGGAAGGCGCTATGGGAAGACCGTCCGCTTCAGGCCCTCGAGGCGCCCGCTGCCGCCGTTCTTCCTCTTCATGGAGAAGCATCGCAGGCAGCTCCAGAGGTCCTACCCCAACTGGACCGTGGTGCAGACGGCCAAGAGGCTGGGCAAGATGTGGCACAGGCTGCCCGAAGAAGACAAGGATATGTACAAGCAGCAGGCCGAGAGCATGAAGGGCAGGAGGGTGCGCAGGAGCAGGAGCAGCGCCCCAAAGGTGTCCAGCCAGAGGAAGGCCATGAAGAACCTCATGATCTCCTTCACCACCAAGGCGGCGAGCCTGCGGAATTTCCTCATGTCCTACCTTTGACTGCAGCTCCTACCTGTGATTGCAGTTCCTACCTGTGACGGCAGCTCCCACCTGCGATTGCAGTTCCTTGGGAAGCCCCAATAAAGTTCCGAGTTGTTATTGCAGCAAACCCCGGCTCGCTGCGGTGTCTTTGGGCAGGGCAGTAATTCGGGTTTAATGGAGCTGGCGCCGTCGTGGCTGACAGGGAGGCTGGGGCAGGGTGGGGATGGATGTTCCTGCACATCCACAAGGAAAACAGCAATGAGTCTTCTCCAAAACAGGAGTTAAAGTAAGCTCCTTCTGCAAAAGACGGATTTTGGTCCTCCAGCAGCAGGTCCTGGAGCTGGGGAGGAGGCACAGCTGACGCAGATGGGGAAACAGGAGAGTGCAGGAAACACAGAAATACGGCTTTTCCCAGGAAAAAGCCTTGGAAAGGTGCACAAAGTCACAGCCCAAACTCGCATGTCCCTGACCCTGGTGGAGGAGCCTCAGGGAGGTTTCTCCTCTTGACCACAGCCTTTGTCCAGGTTCCTTCAGGGATGCTCACAGCCCGTTCCCACAAAAGGTCACATCCCAGAGTCCCAGTTCAATGCCACCTTTCCCCCAAGCTCGAGAAGTCTCCAGCAAACAACTCCCGAGGTGTTCCTGTCCCTTATTCCACAACACAGGATTTTGTCGGGTCTTTGCACACCTGTAACACCAGGACACAAAGCCAGTGGCCAGCACCTCACCCTGCTGGGAAACTGAAAATCCCAGGGTATGGCCCTGGGACACCGTGGGTACAAGGGCTGGGGATATCAAAGGAAAACTGTAAGGTTGCCATGAGCTGGGAGCAGAGTGTTTAAGTGAGCAGGGACAAGAAATCTCACTTTAATGGTTCTCCCGCCTGCACGGCCGCCGAGAGCCTGACAGGATCCATCAATTAAAATCTATTCCCAGCTGCAGCAGCCATGGCTCCAGCAGAAGGAGCAGCTATTTTTGGCACGTTACAAATACAAAGTGGTCAGAAAGGCCTCAGATATCACCCAGCCAATTACGCTTTCCACGGAATCTTTGCGCTCCCCCATCCCTCAGCCTGCGAGCTCCATGAGCAAGTGGCACTCAGGCACAATCAGGCCCAGGGAAGTCGGAACACGGGTTCCACTCAATTGAACCCATCACACAGGACTGGTCCTGAGGAATGGCTCCAAGCTCCTGCAGCTCTGCCTGCAAACACCCGCTTTTTCTACAAACACACCCCAATAAACTCCCAGTCTGCCCATTCCCACCAGTCCCTTCAGCTGAAACGCCACCTGAGGGACTGAGGGGCAACTCCGCCAGCTCAGAATACACAATAAAATTCCAGTTATCTGCAGCAGGAAATCTTCTAGTGACAGGAAAACGGGAAACAGTGCACTGGAAATTGGTAGTTATCCACCTGGATGTGTTTCCCACTAATGGTGTGGAGACTAGAGATGGAAATAACTGTGAGAGCAAAGCATTAACAAGGAGAAATAACAGTTTGGGAGATGCCTTCCAGCGGCAGAGAGGAAACAATGATCCTGGAAGAGCTGCAGGCAGCTGATGGTGGAGGGGGGTAGGTGATAAATATGGATATTAGGGGGGGAACGTGTCTCGGGGGCCTGGGATGGGTTCCTTCCTCTGCTTTCCACACTGTAGTTAAAACCTGCACTAAACCAACTGCACAAAATGGTTTCTCTCACTATTGGCACAATTTTGGCTCGTTGGGAGCCTCAGCACCTTTTTCATGTGCTCAGAACTAACGTTAATGGCGTTGTTACAGACCCAGGAATGCCATTTTTATTGTAATGCTGCCTGTGCTGTCACTGCTCAGGGAAAATTGATTTAAAAACACCTTGGAAATTGCCTGGACAACCTTCCCTTCAAGTCAGCTACATGGATTCACCTGAGAGCTGTCCAGGATGGGATTTGCTGTCCCTGTCCTTGGGATTTGCTGTCTCTGCCCTCTCCATGTGGGGGGTTCAAAGGGGATGAGTTTCAGAGCAGAAGAGAAAAGCCAGGAGTGACAGATCTTTCTCCAAAGCCCTCCAAAATCCACTTCCCTGTGCTTGACCAGGGGCACAAACACTCATCTGCCACCACAGGTGCTGGATCACAGGTAAGTGACACACATTCAAACTTTGGGTAAACAACCCAGAATTTCCTGTACTCCCCCAGACCCAAACTGAAAAATCCAATTACTGAGCACAAAAGCACCAAGTCCCAGCACGGAGACGTGGCTGCTGCACTCGCAGTCCCACGGACAGCACGAGAGCTGTGCCTCTGCAGAGCCCCCCTCTTCTTCAGAGGGAAGAATGGCACTTCAGGCCTCCTCCCTCAGCCAGCTCCACTCTCCTCACCCCAGCAATTTTCATCTTTGCGTGCACAAGCTGCTCTCGTGTCACAGCAACAGCAGGAGAAGCACCGGAGTACTCGTGAGCAGAGGAGTTATTCCATGGATTTCTCTGCAGGGATGCCCTCACACTGGTGATGGATACACCGGAGTATCCCACAGCTGGGGACCAAAAGAGACCCCCAGAACCAACCCCTGCAAGTCTTTTCCGAGGCTGCAGTGAGGATTGGAGCCTTTGAAGGTGCTGCCTTGGGGCTGAGGTTGGGTCTGTGTCCCCAGAGGATGGTGAGAGTCACCCCAGGGAATCCCAACAGCGAGGAGTGCCCATTGGAGGGGTGTGGGCTTCCAAGCAGGGGTTCAGAGGTGCAGCGAGGCAAGAGTCCAGAGCACGGAATGAATTATTTATTAAATTTACAATACCATTTCTATATTCTAGTTCCATAAATTGAACAGTGCTCACACTTCTCCTGCGGTGATTGGTCAAAGTCTCAGACACCCACTTAGAATTGTTTTTTTCTTAATATAATGTACACAAGGTCAGAAGATACCAGATATGAATGCTATTTACAAAAACCCTATCTATTGTTTACATAGCTTACACAGCAAAGGAAAAGTTCTCACAGAATGAATGCAAGAAGAGAAAATTTCCCTGCTAACAGCATTTCAGCATCCACAGAGGGGGATCCTCTTCTCCCTTCTCACTCACAGCCACCCAAAAACGTTTTTGGGACCAACCCACAGCAGCCAAACCTGGCACAGCCCTGCCCTAAACCCCCACTTAGGAACAGATTCATTCTGGATGACGGGGAGGCTTTGCAGGCTCCCTGTCAGGCGTTAACTGAGATGTTACAACTTCAACACCCTTCGAAAAAATCAGAGCCTGGAAGAGTGCTCTGCTCATTAACTGCCTGCCAAAGGATCCTCCTGCTCCCGAGAATCAATAACTTGCTTTTGTTCACAGCTTGATTTTAATGGGACCAAAAAGCCACGGCGGCACAAGACGCTGAGAGCCACCGGGACCGCGGCGAGGGGAACAACAGCTCGGCTCTTTGAAGCCCATCTTGCAGGCAGGAGGGCACAGATTGAGCATCTCAGAGCTCATCCCCATCTGCACAGCTCGGGGAGAGGCAGCACACCCTGCCCCCCTTGTTAGCTTTGATTTACATCACAAATCACCGCAGGAACAAACTCATAAACTCATTCCCCGCACCAGGCACAGCCCGGCCCACGCCGGGGACGCTCCCAACGCAATTTTTCCAGGCTCTCCCACTCGCAGGGGCAGCACAGATCATGCCCACTGCCCTGCAGTCCTTGGAGGGAGGGAATCCCCAGTCCCAGTTTGAGGGGAGATAATGGAACGGGTCTTCCAAAGTGTGCCACCCCCACCGAACTCCAAACCCATCTGTTTCTTTTAGTTTCCCCCCTCAAAAAAAGGCAGCAGCTGAGTTATCAGAAGTGAAATTGGAGCAGCAGCTTGACAGACCCAGATCTGGCTTTCCCAGAATTCACCATTTACATTGATAAAATACGGGTTTGCTTGTGAACCTCCTCATCTCACTTAAAGCCACAACTCTGCAGTTCCATCAGGCAGAGATGGGAGCTGCACTCTCATGGGGAGGGTGTCCAATACCCCAGAATGTGTCAAATACCTCAGAATGTGTCAAATACCACAGAATGTGTCAAATACCACAGATTAAGAACATCCACATTATGGCTGGGCTTGGAATTAAATGATCTCTAAGACCCCTTCCAACCCAAATCATTTTAGGGTTAAAAAAATAATCATTTCTTCTCTACATGAAAAATAAAACTGTCATCAGACAAGCCCTAAGGAGACCCCAAGCCCCCAGGTAAAATGGGATGAATTATGCTTAAGAAATTGCTTGATTTGACCAAGTTCATTTTCTGTCCCTTTCCCATCAGCTGCACAGTCCCAGTGGCTGCTGATCAAGTTGGATGTGACTGAGACGGGGATGGCAAAGCCGTCACCTTGAAAGTGGTGATGAATTTATTGGGATGATCCACATTACTGGCTACACCAGGCAGGGGAAGATGTGAATCCTCTGCTGGGCACGGAATACCCTGGAAGGGACACACAGGGACCACCAAAGTCCAACTCCCGGCCCTGCACGGACACCCCAACAACCCCACCCTGTGCCTGGAGTGTGTGAGGAGAAGAACACATCCCCCACTCAGTCCCTGCAAGGTTTGCACGGCCAGGGGTGACCAAACCTCCCGGGCTGTTGGGGAAGATGAAACAGGAAAGCCTTATAAATATGATTGCCTGGCAAAAGATGCTGAGAATAGGGAAACTATAAGTGAGATTGAAATGAAAGCAAGCTTTGAGATACCAAGCCTTAGTTACTGAACAACTGGAAAACAATGGGATGGCCGGCTGAAGGTAATCCCCTCTCTGTTGAGCAATACCCTCTGCCTGCAGACAGCTCCAAGGGTCAGAGCAGACCCTGCTAGCTTGGCAGCAGGGGTCCAGAGAGGAGTTTCTGGAGTTTAAAATGTAACACAGTATGGTAATGTAACAATTCTTATAGGCTGTATGGAAATGCTATAGGATTTGTATCTTGTACTAGATTGGTTAGTGGAAATTAGAATATTCAACACAGAAGATTTATTGTATTGTAAACGAGAACCTTGCTCTTTTACTACTACTTCCCCTACTTCCCCTTGCCCTTACTCTCTCTTGCTCTCTTAACTTTCTGTCCTGCTCCGAGCTGCAGCTGGCAGCTCCAAGCAGGGCCACTATGCGCACACCCTTCATAAATAAACTCCACACTCTGAGACCCAACCTCAGAGATCTCTTGTCCCTAGCCATCCCAACCGTCTAAACCACCACAAACTCCTGCACCAGGCTGACCCCGATCCTCGAGGAATCACTGCAGGGCTCCCTGCCTGCCGTGATCCCGGTGCTGAGTGAGAGGGACAAACTCAGCAATCCCTCCTGTGCTCCCCGGAGCAGCTTCACCAGGAGACCAAAGCCCTGGAGGGCTCGGCAGGGCTGAGCATCACAACCAGAGCTGAGCAGGGCCCGGGGCCGCTCCGGCCCTCGGTGCTCCACAGCGCTCCTGGGAAGATGAAGAGCCCTCGAGCGCACGGATCCGAGCTGCCAAGGCAGCAGAACGAGAACTGCACAAGGGCAAAATGTCCTTTTTAAGAAGCCTCTGTGGGTGACCTTAACACAACGCCAAGTCTTTCCAACTGCAGAAACTCTTGAGCGCTGCCAGTGGGTTCTGCTTTATTATTTCCTGCTTTTTAAAGCTGCTTTCTGCCTGCCCTTTGCTGCTCCCAGTTTCTCTTCCTCTCCCAGCTCCTCAGAGATCAATCTGCACCTTCTCCACTCAGCCTCCTCAGCTGATGCACGTCGTGTCGCTTCTCACTCGTCTATCGCTCCCTATCTCCAAGGGTCTGAGCAGATAAAAACTCCTGAGACGTTCTCCAGTCGGAAATGAAGCTGAGTTCTGGGAAAGGCAGCAGACACCCAGTCCACTTTCTGCTGGGGGGGGGAAAAAAATAAAAATCCACCTTCACAACATGGGGCCAGTGATGTTTTGTGCCTTCGTTAAGGATGCGGGAGATGGGGCAGAGCCCTGCACACAGCACAAACCTCTGGGAGCAGCCCAGGGACCTCACGGGCACATTCCCAGCCTGGAAAAAGGGGCAATCCTGTCCAGTTCAGAGGGAAACACCACGTCCTGCCCCGGGAGAGGAGAGGTTCCATGGAGCTGGCAGCGCCCTGAGGTGCTGGCCCAGCCAGGATGTGCCACCAGTGTCACCTCACAGCACAGCCAGCAGCATCCTGGGCTGCAGCCAGCCTGGAATTCCGTGGAATTCCGTGGAATTCCGCGTGTTCTAGGAGGATCCGAGCATCTTTTTTGCAGGATCTCCCTGCTCAGCTCAAGCCAGGGCACCTGACAAGAATGTGCAGCCCGAGAGCAGCCGCATGCAGTGACAGCTTTATTTGTGCTGCTGCCTTTAAAGGAAATTCCCAGAATTATCCAGAGTTTAGATGAACTCTCTCCCCTTTCAATCAATGAAGTGCCATTAGGAGCCTGTTCCGAGCTGGATGTTGCTGATGGTGTTTGAGGAGTGCAGCTCTAGATTTTTTTCCCTGGATTGGATTAAATTTGGGTTCAGTCCGGCTTTGCTGGGAAGAGTCTTCAAAGCACCAACTCTGCAAACTCTGACTCCTCCTCAGCTGCAAGTCCAGGGGAATTTTAAAGCTCTGCCAAGGTCAGGTTCCGGTCTCATTTTCCACAGGTTCCGAAATATTTCCCATGGCTTTTACTGCTCCCTAAAAACTGCTTTGGGATGGCAGGGAAAATATTTAAGGGGAGTAAGAAACACGAAAATTCACAATTCCAAATGTTCCAGGCTGGTTTATGTTCCAGTCAAGGAAAACTCCAAACTTCAGGACACAACCACGAGCCCAGCCAAGACTTTTACAGGCCCAGAGCAGCTTGTTCTAAACATGTTTGGAAGAAAAACCTAAAAAATCCAATTTGGAATCTCCTAAACTTCCCACCAGGAAACACCTTGGAGTAAGTGAAGCCTTGCTTGTCTCTCCAGGAGATTTGCTGCAGTCTTTCCGAGATTTAAGAAGATGGATTCTTGGCAACTTGGCAGAAAAAACAGAATAAGTTACTTTCCTGGCAACTTGCTAAAATCAGAACTTGCATAAAGGAAGGGGAAAAATGCCAAAAGCAAAGCAAGGCCTGGCATCCACAGCAAATGCAGAATCCGTGAGTTTGTCCCTTTGGACTCAATTAGTCCAAATTTACAAAGAATGACACCCATAAAGATGTTAAACATTAACAAAACTTCTGCTAACTCGCTTCAAAATGGATTTTAATTGCAAGCTGTTTGATACGTTGCAAAATTTAATGAGGGTTTTATTCTGCCCACAAAAATTCCGATATATTAATTTCAGGCTAAAAATCTATAGTTCCTTAAAAGCCCGAGAGAAAAAATAATCAATGACAGAATGTTCTAAATGCCAATCACTGAGATTGTTCTGCTTTTCAGTTTCTAGGGGGGGGCAGATATTGAGCACAGCCCCTCCTCCTTCAACACTTCTGCTTTTAACCGGGTTTTTGAGCGAATGTGGTAATAGAAATCACGGAATTGTTAAGGCTGGAAAAGACTTTTAAGATGATCAAGTGCAGCCATCACACTCAGGAGCTTTTCCTCTCTTGAACTGGAGACTCAAATCAGAGGGTGAAACACCCGAGTTTAAGAAGAGCAGCAGATTTTCCCCGCGCCTGCCTCGGCCTGTGCCCATCGAACAAAGCGGAGAGAGCCGCCCAGGCCGGGGCCGTTCCCACCGCCAGGAGCCTCCTCCGGAGCACAGCTCAGAGCCGGGGCACCAGGCGCCTTCCCGAATCCCGGCCTTCGGCTGCACGCGGAGCCGGGCACAGCTGGCACGGCTCGCGAGCAGCAGAATGCAAAGCCTGGGAGGTTTCACTGGAACCTTCCAGCTCGCGCCGGGGCAGAACAACTGGCAGCACCAACAGCAGGTGAGGGCGCCCACCTGGGCACAGCACCCACCTAGGCACAGCACCCACCTGGGCTCAGCACCCACCTGGGCACAGCACTCACCTGGGCACAGCACCTGCATGGGCACAGGAAACAGCGCCCACTTGGGCACAGCGCCCACTTGGGCACAGCACCCACCTGGGCGCAGCTCCCCCCCAGACACAGCACCCACCTGGGCACAGCACTCACCTGGGCACAGCACCTGCATGGGCACAGGAAACAGTGCCCACTTGGGCACAGCATCCACCTGGGCTCAGGACACAGCACTCACCTGGGCACAGCACCGGCATGGGCACAGGAAACAGCGCCCACTTAGGCACAGCGCCCACTTGGGCACAGCACCCACCTCGGCTCAGGACACAGCACCCACCCGGGCACAGAACCCACCTGAGAGCAGCACCCACCTGAGAGCAGCACCCACGGGGGGCAGAACACACCTGGGCATGGCACCCAAGGGGACACGGCACCCACCCGGGCACAGAACCCACCTGAGAGCAGCACCCACTGGGGCAGAACACACCTGGGCATGGCACCCAAGTGGACACTGCACTCACCTGGGCATGGATCCCACCTGGGAAAAGCACCCACCTGGATACAGGACCCACCTGGGCATGGCATCCACCTAGGGACAGCACCCACCTGATCACAGCACCCACCTGATCATGGCACCCACCTAGGCACAGGATCCATGTGGTACAGAACGCACTTGCCCAGGACCCACCTGGGCACAGCACCCCCTTGGGCCAGCACCCACCTGGGCATGGAACCCACCTGGGCCAGCACCCACCTGCCCAGCAGCAGGAAATCCAAAGGACCCCTGAGCCCCCCCGGGTCCCCTCCCGTCCATCCCAGCCTGGGAACCCTCCCCGGGGCAGGACCTGGAGTCCCAGGGCTGAGGGGAGGCGGGAGCGGCNTGATACAGGCCCCACCTGGGCACGGCACCCACCCTCCCAGCAGCAGCAGCAGGAAATCCAAAGGACCAGCAGGGACCCCTGAGCCCGGGGAGTGGCCCTCCGGTCCATCCCAGCCTGGGAACCCTCCCCGGGGCAGGACCTGGAGTCCCAGGGCTGAGGGGAGGCGGGAGCGGCTCCAGGCCCCGTTTCCTGTTCCAGCACCCCGGGCCATGCCCCACTCCCCCAAATCGGCTTTGCCATCTCCAGCCTCCCCCTCATCCATCTCTGAAACCTCTTTCAAGATTTCCCTTTTGCTTCCCCTTGCCTTTGATTCACTTCCAGGCTCCAGAAATTCCAGAGCGGCTTTGAACAAATATCCTTTGGTTTTTCAACTCAGACAAAGCATCTGTGACTGGGCAAAAAACCCGAATCCTCTCTGAACACTCCCCTTCCCACCGGGCTGTTTGGAGCACAGGGCACTGCTCCAGGATCAATGGGGGTAATTTATTCTCTGACATTACACAGGGAACAACCTGATTTCCAAATTCCTTTGTGCCAACTTCCAGCCTGAAGCACTTTTGTTATTTTTTTTCCCCTTTTAAGAACAGCTGACTTATCAAAACCAGGTTTTTCTAAGAGAAAAGCACAAGCTAAGCCACATTATAATAATTGAAGCTATTAATTACCGTTATGCCTTTCTTTTTTAAGGGAGATCTTTAATGCAGGTAATTCTGGCTAAAAGAGCTAATTTGAGCTGCTCCATCATTTAAAGGATGATTATAAAATTAATTTAGAAAGAGTGGGAGAAAGACAAAGGGATAAAGGAGAGCAGGAAGAGATGGGTATTCCCCCTGTGCTCCAACTGGGAATTATCAAAGGAACTGGACTGTTTTAAAAGCATGGAAAGGGCTGATCGAGTTTTTAGGTTTTATAACAGTTTATTGGATTTTCCAGAGAAGCTGTGGATGTTCTATCCCTGAAGTATCCCAGGCCAGACTGGGCTTGGAGCAACCTGGGGGAGTGGAAGGGTTGGATGGGATGGGAATGGTTGGGCTTGGAGCTCCCTTCCAACCCAAACTCTCCCGGTATTCCAGAACTTTACAGATTCAGGCATCGCTGCTCCTCTTTCACAGACTCAGGGGGGGCTATTGGGAAGGAATTCCTCCCCGAGAGGGTGGGGAGGCCCCGGCACAGGGTTCCCAGAGAAGCTGGGGCTGTCCCTGGAAGGGTCCAAGGCCAGGTTGGACAGGGCTTGGAGCACCTTGGGACAGTGAAGGTGTCCTTGCCTGGGGGTGGAACTGGATGAGCTTTAAGGTCCTTTCCAACCCAAACCACTCCATGATTCTGTGGGAATTCCAGCCAGGAAAACAGTCCTTGGACTTGAATTGTCAACAGCATTTTGATTATTCCTAATCCTCCAATATTTACTGATGCTCTGGGCATCTTCCTGATCCCCACTCCAAATCCAGCCACACGGAAGGTCCCTGGGAAGCAAAA
The DNA here is from genome assembly GCA_013398955.1 of Callaeas wilsoni. Classification (NCBI taxonomy): domain Eukaryota; kingdom Metazoa; phylum Chordata; class Aves; order Passeriformes; family Callaeidae; genus Callaeas; species Callaeas wilsoni. The sequence goes on from VWPU01006685.1 coordinate 68,395, forward strand.
ACCAACCCATCCCCACTGTGCAACAGCCAAAAGTGCCAAAGCCAAGCCCAGCAGGAGCTGAAGAGATCCCGACCCGCCGGGACAGAACAGGACAGCGCCAAGGAGCAAAATCCCAGCAAATCCTGGAGCAAACCCCGGAGCCAGCCCCGGGAGCTGCCTCCATCCAGGCCTCGGGCAGCCCGACCTGTGCACCTGACACTCGCTCAAGTGTCTGCACTTTGCATCTGACAGGACCCGATTTCAGTCCGGGAGACAAAAACGTCCCCGTGCCAAGAGCCAGCGCTGGCGGCAGCTCCCGGGCCAGGGAGGAGAACCCTGGATTTTGGAGCTTGTGGAGTTCACGATTATCACAGAAATGCCTCACATTCCTGCCTGACAGCCCGTTCTCACAGCCGCGTTTTGGGCTAATTCCTTAAAGA